>PVJC01003879.1:0-67319 GCA_004026665.1 Murina feae | reverse complement strand
ATTGGAGCTGAGCTGAAGGGCTCAGCTTCACTTTCGCTGCTGCCGCAATGGAAAGGGCTGTTTACTCAGGTCTGTGAGTGGCGGCCGCCATGTTGGCTGGGCTAATTTGCATACAGCCGCTCTGATTGGCTGGTGGGCGTGGCTTACCCTGTCTCGGAGAAACGGTTAATTTTAATATTTCGCTTTTATTAGTTTAGATGGTCTGCAGACAAGATTTTTTTAAAGAAAAAAAACGGGGGAGATGCTGGAAACTGATTGTTTTCACCAAACTTGGTTGCTCTGAAAGGTCAGAGCTATGCACCCATTAAGTTGAAACATTGTTAGTTAAAGCAAAGCCCTACCTGTTATTTACATGTAAATTCTTGCTGCCTGTTTATTGTCTGAATTTCCTGCCTAAGGATATGGTTGTTTTCTCAGAGACTCAATAAAAGGCTGGTGAGACCCAGGCACCAGTGGGCAGTCTAACCCACTAGAGGAAGGCTCCACACCTGCTCCCCTAGTTTCCAAATTGATTCTCTTCTAGTCTCTCTCTCTCTCTTCATTTTGTGTGCGGCCTCCTTCAGAACTCGAACCCTGAACAGGAACCCTGAATCACGCTGGATGTGTAAGGGGCTCCCACACTTGTCTTGCTCCTTATCTTAGAGGAAAAGCTTTCAGATTTATACTATGGAGAATGATGTTAGCGGTGGGATTGCCATATATGGGCTTTATTATGTTGAGCTATTTCTATATCCATTCTGAGATTATTTTTATCATAAAGCATTTGATAAAATTCTCTATTTTCTGCATCTATCCCTAAGATTTTTTTTTAATTCTTCATTTTGTTAATGTGATATATCACTTTGACTGATTGTGGATGTTGAACCATCCTTGTATCCGTGGAATAAATCACTTGATCATGGTGTATGATCCTTTTAATATATTGTTGAATTTGATTTGCTAGTAATTTGAAGATTTTTTTGCATCTCTGTTCCCTCTTCAAATTTTTGAAAGAGTTTGAGACAGACTGATATTGGTTCTATGAATGTTTGATAAAATTCACCAGTGACATTGTCTGGTCTTGGACTTCTGTTTGTTAGGAAGTTTTTAAGTTACTGATTAAATCTTCTTACTAGTAATTGGTCTGTTCAAATTTTCTACTTCATGATTCAGTCTTGTAATATTGTATGTTTCTAGAAACTTATCTAATTCTTCTAGGTTGTCCATTTGTTGGCCAGATAGGGGAGTGTTTTAGATAAGTAGGTTACCTATCTTCTGACCTATGAAGAAGTTTAAGTCTAAAAATGAACCAGGCCATCAGAAAATGCCTATGCTTGAAGTATTCTTCCTTCTCTCTGTGCCCTGACTCATTTTCCCTTCTCTCACATAGAGTGACCAGTCATCCCTGTTGGAACTTTCCCAGATTCACGTCTAACAGTCCGTATCTTGGGAAAACTGGGAAGGTTGGCTATCCTAATCACACTAGTGCTTTATCGCTGACTATAATCGATGGCAGCTTTTGTCAGAAAAAGCCATTATGCCTTTTCTAAACTATTCTACTGAGTACCGGTATCCCACAAAATTAAAAAGAGCCACCATAGCTATTTCTTGCATAGTAACTGACTATATTAAACATCAAAAACACTGGAGTTCATGCCTAAAATAGCACAGTAGATCGGCAGATGCCAAAAGTTCAACCAAAGAAGTCACCTGATGCAAGAATGCACAAACTGTCATATCAGTGCATTATTGAGGAGCCAATTAAGAATAGGGAGTTGCTGGAGTAATTGCCATGGCTTATGAGGCAGAGTGGGGCTCAGCAGAGGTCAGCCAGACTTCCCCTCTGTTTTCCATCCTCTTCAATCCCCCTTATATTGTCCTCAGAAACCCTAGACTGGCAGATAGCTGAGAGCATGGGCTACAGTCAAACCAGAGTTTAAATCTTAGCTCCACCTTTATTAACTATGTGATGCAGAGTGAATGTCATGGTGTTTCATCCATGCCTCACTTCCCCCTTGCCCAGCTTTAGAAAGTAGGACTAAAAGAAATTAAAATTAAAAGTAGAATTAATATATTCCTTGTAGAGCTGTTAGTAACGAACAAGTATGAAAGCAAGAAATTAGTGGGCTGCCTGGACAAGTGGTACCTATCGTACTAAAAGTAGGTAAACCTCCCAAAGACCTTCAGGAGTTTCAGAAGCGCAAGTTTGCATGTTGCTAGTCAACAGGTGTCCATCTTGGAGCTTAGTTGCTAAGAGCTCTCAGAGCTGGACCAATCCGAAGCCTTGCTGATGGAGGGCAGAAGCCCGTTACTGGGGCAGCAGCTATGCAGAGAGGAAGTGGGGGTGGGAGGCCAAGTGCCTGGCCCTGCAGCTGTGTGCCATTACCTACAGCAATCCTGGGTAAGAGCAGTCCTAATGCTGGCCATTTGTCCATAGTTTTATTGCTTTAATCTTACCATACTGGCCAAGGCCAGGCCATGATAATATATTTAAGTAATGAGGCATGACAGCCAGGGCCTGCCATGGTGATTAGGACACACCTAGTAGGGTGTGAGAAGGTCTAAAGGTGAGAGTCCTAATCCCTTAAATGCCTGCAATCGTGAGATGGCAAATGAACACAGAATGTTTAGACCCAGAGCAGAGCTGATAGCCAGTTGCAGACCTCACTGGGCCCAGGTAAACAGCATGAGAATGAAGGGCCCTTTCAGGGTCAGGATGATGGTGTTTGGTAGACTGTGGCCAGTTTCAGACACTCAGCAATCACATGTACATCTTGGGGTGACTAGCTCTGAACCCCCACAGGGCCTTCACACGGTTCCTGGGATACCAGGACTCATGTTAGCTACTAAGCAGCCACTGTGATCTTGTCAGCACCAAGTTCATTATGCTGGGGAACCAGATGAATGTATTATAGTCCAATGAATGCTTTGGGGGTCAAGAACAAACTGTCTCGGGAGCTCTGAGAAGAAGTCCCTGAAACCCAGTGGCAGGATGCCGGCAAAGACTTCCTGGAACAAGTTGTGTCTGAACCAGACTTGCCGAGTGTAGGATTTGAAGCAGGGGGATGAAAGAAGCATGTGATAGGAGAGCCACATTGTTTGGATTTAGTAAAGGTTGACTGGGTCACTTCACTTCAAATTGCTTAAGCCTTTCGAAGTACCATTGGATAAAGGAATAAACTTGGGGATGAACTGTCTCCTACCCCTTGCAGGAGGAAGAGGAGGAATAGAGGGAACAGAAGCAAACTTGGAAAGGGTAGGATGTCACAGCCATGAAGTGTACCATTATCTCAGTTCTCCACACACCCCCAGGGCAAAGGGATAACTGCAAACCAGGTGGTCCTAGCCTCTTTCTCCCCACAGCCACTCACCCATCCTCCCCCACCCCCCACACCCACCCAGGGTCCCAGCACTTCCTGCCATGGCTTATGAGGCAGAGGAGGGCTCAGCAGAGATCAACCAGACTTCCTCTCTATTTTCCATCCTCCTCATTCTCCCTAATATTTTCATCAGAAACCCTAGATGGGCAGATAGCAGACAATGCCTAGTGCCAGCCCTGAGCGTGCCAGAGCACACGTGTGTCCTCCCTGACGGCCATCAGCAGGAAATGCGTTCATTTCCAACCTGTTGGCAACACACTGACAGTGAGAGGAGCCACAGCTGTGGCTGTGGAAAGACTTCAGGGGAGAAACAATTTCTCAGCCCTGAGCTGCTGCGGACGGAGAAATTGAACACTTACTTGTAATTTCCCCCTGAGGTGTGTCGGGGACTAATCTGAGTAGGCACTTGGGCTGAAGGGCAAGAACACTGGAAGCTGGGACTTTTTCCAGGGAACATGTTCAGTCCCAGCCCCTTATACGCCAGCACCGCGATAGCCCTAATTCTAGGGACTCTAAAGACTTCTTAATTCCTCTTAGAGTTGATCCCTCTTTTCTATTAAAAACAAAACAAAGCCCTCAGGAACAAAATGGTGTCATTTATGCTAAGTTCCCATGATATCAACCCCTAGACTTAATATCTGATCTAATTGCAATTTCATTCTCTACCAGAAACATAATCTTAATCAACCAAGGCTGGATTTTATTTGTCAAACACCAGTAAGGTAATATCAAATGGACCCTCTCCATCCCTCATAGAAAGAGGAGGCAATCTCAATAATTAAAATCCTTCTCCTTTTCATCCCCCAAGAAAAATCCTTTTCTTCTCTAATAGCTCCCTTGTCCCACCCTTCTTCCTATAAAATCCTTCCATTTTGTATCCAGTTCCTTGACTCTTTGACAAAGGGCTGCAGAAACAATTCAGCCCAACTGTTGTTTTCATATAGGACTCAGATGTGTAGAAGGAGAAACATACCACCAGAGACCAGAGGACTTTGTTGGTAACTGGGTGGGTGATGCTGGGATTGAACTAGGTACAGACTATGACATGGCTAAAACATAGTTTAGGAGTTAAAGTTGGTTCTTGAAATCCAACTCTGCCATGAGCTGGGTGGTTTCAGTCAAGGTGACAGCTCTCTCTGAGCCTCAGACGCATCTGGCTGGAAAACCAACCTCACAGGGCTTTTGTGAGTCTAGAGAGGACTGCCAAGACTCATTCAGCTTCTAAAAGAAGATATAAATTTGTTCCCTGGTTTTGGCACTGAAATATATATATATATATGCACACACACACACTCAGGGGAATTCATTTTTTATTTAAAAAAACTCTCATCAAAGTGAGAATAGAGGGAGCATACCTTAACATGATAAAAGCCATATATGACAAACCTACAGTATGCATCATACTCAATGGGCAAAAACTAAAATCATTTCTCCTAAGAACAGGAACAAGACAGGATGTCCACTTTCACCACTCTTACTCAACATAGTACTGGAAGTCCAACCCACAGCAATGAGACAAGAAGAAATAAAAGATGTCCAAATTGGAAAGGAGGAAGTAAAATTCTCATTATTCGCACATGACATGATATTATACATAGAAAACCCTAAAGACTTCACCAAAAATACTATTAGATTTAATAAGTGGACTTGGCAATGTAGCAAGATACAAAATCAACACCCAAAAATTAATGGCTTTTTTATACACCAATGAATTCTCAGAAAGAGAAACTAAACAAGCAATCCCATTTACCAGTGCAACAAAAAATTAAAATATTTAGGAATAAATCTAACCAAGGACGTAAAAGATCTGTATTCAGAAAACTACAGGACGTTGAAAAAAAGAGACAGAAGAAGATATAAACAAATAGAAGAATATACCATTTTTATGGATTGGTAGAATCAACAATATTAAAATGTTCATACTATCTAAGGCAATCTACAGATTCAGTGCAATCCCTGTTAAAATACCAACAGCATATTTCATAGAACAAATATTCCAAAAGTTTATATGGAACCAAAAAGGATCTGAGTAGCTGCAACAATCTTGAGAAGAACAAAGGTGGGGGGATCACAATACCAGGTTTCAAGTTATACCATAAAGCCACTGTAATCAAAGCAGCCTGGTACTGACACAAGAACAGGCATATAGACCAATGGAACAGAACAGAGACCTCAGAAATTGACCCAAGCCATTACGTTCAATTAATATTTGACAAAGGAGGCAAGAGCATATTATGGAGTCAAGACAGTTTCTTCAATAAATGGTTTTGGAAAAATTGGACAGATACATGCAAAAAAATGAAACTAGATCACCATCTTCCACCATACATAAGAATAAATTCAAAATGGATAGAAGACTTAAATGTAAGTCGTGAAACCATAAAATTCCTAGAAGAAACCACAGGCAGCAAAATTTCAGACATATCTCATAGCAATATGTTTATGAATACATCTCCCAGGGCAAAGGAAACTAAGGAGAAAATAAATGAATGGCACTACATCAAAATCAAAAGCTTCTGCACAGCAGAATGAAAAGGGAGCCCATTGTATGGGAAAACATATTTGGCAATGATGCATGTGATAAAGGGTTAATATCCAAAATACTTGAGGAACTCATACAACTTAACAGAAGGAAGATAAACGATCCAATTAAAAAATGGGCAAAAGACCTAAACAGACACTTCTCCAAAGTGGGCATACAGATGGCCTAGAAACATGAAAAAATGCTCAACATCACTGATCATCAGAGAGATGCAAATTAAAATGACAATGAGATATCACCTCACACCTATCAGAATGGCTACCATCAACAAATGACAAGTGCTGGTGGGAATGTAGACTGGTACAGCCATTATGGAAAACAGTATGGAATTACCTCAAAAAATTAAATATGGATCTGCCATTTGACCCAGTGACCCCATTTCTAGGAATATATCATTTAAAAAAAAGCAAGCAGAAAGAATGTATGCACCTCTATACTCATAGCTGCACAATTTACAATAGCTAAATCTGGAAACAGCCCAAATGCCCATCAGTAGATGAGTGAATAAAAAAGCTATGGTACATTTATATCATGGAATACTATGCAGCAGTAAAAAAGGAAGAATCTCTTACCCTTTGAGACAGCATCAAGGAGTCTGGAAAGTATCATGCTAAGTGAAATAAGTCAGTCAGAGAAAGACAAGTATCACGTGATCTCACTCACATGAGGACTCTAAGTAACAAAATAAACTAATGAATGGAATGGATCCAGAGACATGGAAGCATGGAACAGAGTTCAGAATCTCAAAAGGAAGGTGGAGGAGGATGGGAGGTAATCAGCCAAGGACCTTGTATGCATATATGCATGGCTCATGACACAGATAATGGGTCAGTGAGGGCCTGGGATGGAGGGAGGGGATGGGCTAGAGGGGGCCAATGGGGGAAAAGGAGGGACATATATAATACTTTCAACAATAACTCAGGCACTTTGAATCTTGCTCTTTCTTATTTGACTAGAGATCAGCCAAGTCATACCAAAATATGATAATTTGTCAGCTATACTTATTTCTCCTTCAAATCCTGTGTGTCCAGAACTGGTGCAAAGATCTCATCCTTAGACACCTGTTTGACACCTCTCCACCCAGCATTGGTAAAAGGTGATCATCAAAGGTACAGAGGACTTCCACTGCTCAGACCGTCTTGTTTTGCCAGTGCATCTGAGGATGAGGCTGTATTAGGTTTTCCTAATGGCAGTTGCTAACCCGAAGAGAATAGTGGCTTAACCAAATAGTTGTTCTATTAAAATCTGGAGGCGATTTACGTAGGGTTGGCATGATCCATGATGCAAGGACTCAGGTTCCATCAGTCTCTTGTTCAAGGCATACATTCCCAAAGTTGCCTCATGCTTCTCGATGGCTGCTGGAGCTTCAGCCATTGTCTGGATGTCAACCAGGAAGAAGGCAAAAGGCCTTCTTACAGCCTGGAACCCAAACTTACTGATTGTACCTACATCCTATTTCACTGGAAATTTACTGACATAGCCAAACCTAGCTGCAAGAAAAATGGGTCTTGTTCTGGGCTGTTGGGTCTACTACTCGGAAAACGCAGGAGCTGGTATTTGGGGCTAACTAGAAGTCTCTAGTTAATGGCTTTGGAGTTCTAAAACCAGTGCTGTTGTCTGCTGTTGGCTTCTTTCATATCTGTGAAATGAGCATGCTGTCAACCTCATAGGCGTGTGAGGACTGGCTTAGTGGATGGGATGTCTCTCCAGTTCTAGCATCAGATCCTGTTACTCAGATCCTTCCCTTCAGAGTCGGGCATGCTGACTTGCACACTCTACTGCGTGTACCTTAGTGAAAAGGCTAGCGCTCCAGAAAGAAGTGTCTTCATGGAGAAATGCGAGTTGGATGTAGACATCTGGGCCTGATTTAGGAAGCCTCTGCGAGATGGATGCCTTGCAAAGAACAATGCTTTTCTCAGAGGCCGCCAGCATCACAGGGACACTTAACTGCTAAGTACAAACAGCTGTCCCACATCTGCAGGATCCATTTTCAACCACTGTATACAGTAGACACTGCTGATCATGAACTCAGGCTCAGCAGGTCTCAGGTCCTACAATGTAGACTGAAGGTGGTGCCTCGGTTGCAAGGTGCACATGTTGATTACCGAGCGAGGAAGCTCCAGGAGGCTGCTCCGCCTTCAGACTCAGTTTCTGAGCTGAGTAAAGTGAGACTCGGGCTGTCTTCTTGAACTGTCTTGATTTGTAAAAACAAGATAAAATTGCATATGGCTGCCGAATGGATTTAAATGCTACCCTCTCCCTGACCCTAAAGAACCTAGATACAACAAATCAGTATCATGAAACATTAGAGCAGAGAATCTAGAAAATCACCTGATCCATTTCCCTGTCTGGGCAGGAAGATGTACTTTATAAGTTTGAGAAATACCCATTTTTTTCCTGAAAGCAGCTCACATTATATTTTGGTATCTGTTCTTGTCCTATTTATTACCCTAATACTAGAAAGTTCTTCTTAAGTCTCTGGCTAGTAGGTCTCAGGTGACTAGAGAGATACTGGGTTGCCTCAACATTAAGTTTGGAGGGGATCTGCTTTCAAACCGCACCTGCACCCCCACCCCAAGGGCAGCCCTGCCCACCATAGCCATCAGCTCTACTTTCTCTCTAAAAGAAGAGCATAGAAACTACCCCTTGTCCCTGGCCAGTGTGGCTCAGTTGGTTGAGTGTTGTCCCATCCACTGAAAGGTTGCCAGTTCAATTCTGGGTCAGGGCACATGCCTGGGTTGCAGGCTCCATCCCCAGTACGGGGTATGCAGGTGGCAGCTGATCAGTGTTTCTCTCTTCTCCCTCTCCCTTCTTCTCTCTAAAAATCAGTAAAAATATTATTTATAAAGAAGAAGCAACTGCTCCCTGCCACTGCAAACAAGGAGACTTCCTAGCTTATCAAGAACTTGAATGGTTGTCCTCAAATAAATTGGAACCTTACCTCTGTTCTAAGAATCATTTAAATGTACTTTAACATACAAAGAATAACCAGGTATTGTTCAAATGGGTTTCTATTGTTCAGCAATGAACTTCCCTTTGCCTATGAACATTTTTGTATTTTACATACATTCACTTCTACAAATGTTTGATTCACATCATTGATAGAGATGGGATGAGCTAGCATTGAGGTTATCGATGGGGACCAGACATTGAGTGAGAGTCCTGCCCAACCACTGATTTTCTGTGACTTTGAGGAATGGGTGTGGTAACTTGGCCAGTTTACTCAGATGTATACGAGATAAAAACAGCACAATTCACTTAATCCTCAAAACACTTGGAAGTAAAGCAGACAAAATGCTTAGAACTGTGTCTGACATGTAGTAAGCAGAGTATTAAATTTTCATCTATCTTTGTCATGAGGAGTGGTCTAAAAGCTACCTGTGCAGGTGACATAAATAGTGAGCATGTTTGCAGTTACTCTCACCTCCATCTTGCCAATTAGAGAGAGCAGAGTTTGCCATATGACTTTTTTCAGGAATTACTCCTATACTAGGGGCCCGGTGCACAAAAATTTGTGCACTAGGGAGGTCCTTCAGCCCGGCCTGTGCCCTCTCACAGTCTGGGACCCCTTGGGGCATGCCCACCTGCTGGTGTGCCTGGCCAGCCTGGATGAGGGGCTGATGGTTGTTTGCAGGCTGGCCAAGCCCCCCAGTGGGGTCCCTCACCCATGGAGGTGTGGTCAGCCTGTATGAGGAGCTGAGGGCCATTTTCAGACTACCCACAGCTCCCATTGACTCAAGGTCCCAGCGAGACTGGCTGGAACCAGGTTTCTGGTATTCATTTATCTTCTATAATTGAAACTTTGTTACCTTGAGCAGAGGCCTAGGCAGGTAACAAAGCCTCCTGTTTGCTTCAGCTCCATGGCTTCTATAATTGAAACATTGTTGCCATGAGCAGAGGCCCAGGCAGCCTAGGCAGGCAGTTGCAATGGAAGCCTCCTGTTTGCTCTAGCTCTGTGGCTGCCAGCCTCCATCTTGGCTGGGTTAGTTTGCATACAGCAGCTCTGATTGACTGGGGGCGTGGCTTGGCTGGTGGGCATGGCTTAGGTGTCTGGGAGTGATGGTTAATTTGCATATTACTCTTTTATTAGAGTAGATTTCTCACTGCAGAATTCTTGAACCATCCATTCTAGATGTTTGCATGTAAAATATAGAATCATTTTTATAGCAGAGAAATCAATTGCAGTTTGCTTCCATGGTGGAAGGGGCAAAGAAAGCACCAGTAGATTTTCTGGAAAAATCTGGAGTTAAGAATCCAGAAATCTGCTTCTCTACTCCCTCCACCGAGTGTGTGTGTGTGCACATGCGTACATGTGGACAGGGGGACTTGAGGTGTTGTTTCCCCAGATCGATTTTCTCTTCTCATTCCTCCCATAAGCTCCACTCTCATGGTAGCATTCAGAAGGCAAGAGAACACTGACAGAATTCCAAGCAACAGTCCTGAATAGCACCCTGGTTAGGGAATGGATGCCAAGTGCCAATTGCCAGTACCTTAGGTCTGGATTATGTAAACTAGTCACTGTGGCTAAGGGGATGTTACTCCTGGTTTGTCTGAGGCGATCGGGACACATCCCTTAGGCAGCGGTTCTCAATATGTGTGTCATGACCACTTTGGGGGTCGAACGACCCTTTCACAGGGGTCACCTAAGACCATCCTGCATATCAGATATTTACATTGAGATTCATAACAGTAGCAACATTGCAATTATGAAGTAGCAACGAAAATAATTTTATGGTTGGGTCACAACATGAGGAACTGTATTTAAAGGGCCAGAAGGTTGAGAACCACTGTCTTGTTGGATTTTGTGCCACTTAAGGGCAAGTCAGCCCAAACTGAATGCCATTACTTGCAGGGTAAGGCATGGTTCAACCTGAGAGTGCTTGGGGCTCTCGAGTCCTTCCTCTGGTCTTCGAGTCTCCCCAGAACGTTCAGGTATGAGGTGTAAAGTTGCCTATAGATAAGCACAATTGTCCTCTCCTCATATTGGGTTATTCACACTTGTCCAGCATGCACCTTCAGTGCACATGGTTTGTCATGAACTTGTTTGGACTTGACCATAGCTCACCATCTCTGTAGGGAGATGGCTCTTGGGGTAACCAACACCATGTGAAGCCAGAGGCTCTTGAATCAAGAGCCCGAGGGGCAGGAACAGAAAACTGCTATAGACTGTTCCTGTTGAGGCTCTCTCCTGACCTGGCTCTGGGGCTAGAGCCACCGTGCCCCCATACCAGCCTCCTGGAGTGTACTTGCCTCCTTTTGGTTTCTGGAGAAAACAGTCATCTTGGCCAACACCCTTGCCTTTCTCTGAACCTCACATTCTTGGACCTGAGTTTACTTGGGTGGGAAACAACCATCTGTAGAGACTCCGGAGTGCCATATGCAATCCCACCGGAGTGGTGTATGGAGCTTGTGCCCTACCCACCTCCTGTTCCCCCAAAAGAAGTTAATATCCAGTGTGACCTAGAGATGGGGTGGAAGAGGCGTTGGTGCTTTCTTCTTACTGGAAGTAATTTGTCATGAACTTGTTTTGATTGGCCCATAGCTGCCTAGCTGCTGGGGCTGATGGATTTGGTTCATTGGGAACCTCCCTTCTTCATTGTGAACCTCCCTTGTGGAATCTTCTGCTCTTGAAAATGTTTACTGGTTTCGAAACTGCCTTCTCTGCACCCCTCTCCTGGCCACTGTGCTCCTGGAACCAAGACACTCCAGCATCCCCTCAGCTAACCTTACTTTCTTACTTAGCATCTTTCCTTTTGAATGTTTTCTCTAAATGACCAAACTAACTAGATGTTGTAAAAACTTTTCTAAGCCTGTTGCCTTTGGGTTAATGAAGGCCTACCCCCTGGATGGGGGATTGCCCTAAGTGATATATTTTGGGAGAAACAATAGGAGGAAACTACAGTACTTATTTAGTTTTGTCTTCTATGCCATGTATCTTTTTCTATTCCCAGCAATCCTCTGCATTCACCAAGATGGAGCCTCCAGGTTCAGGGTCAATTAGTTCCGGGGCCCTGATGAAGGACCTGAACAAAGCTAGTCATAATTACTCAGTGCAGGGGCACGAGTAGCATCTCCTGGATCTGGCCTTAATGAGCCTGAATACTTAGTTCAGAGCGCCCACCCCTACCCTGACTCACTGTGGGGGTGATTACCCCCATCTCTGCTCCTTTAAGAGTGGAAGCAAGAACACTGGGCTCCTTTAATGAGACCTGACAGTGGCTCCAGCCTCTGACTTGAGGAAGGAGGGGAGGCCTGGCCTTGGGAGCAAGCTATCTTTTGAGTGTCTCCTCCCTGACCCAGGAGAGCAAGAGTCTGTTTCCCTGCTGCTAGGGGGCACCGAGGGGATCTCTATCTCTAAAGAAGAAAGGGAGCACGCGGCTTGTTCTGCGTCAGCTCAGAAAGGAGGGATTAAACTCAAACGCCAAAGCAATCAGACATGGAGGAGGGGCAGAGATCAGGGGAGCATCCCTCTGAGGCTGATCTGGAATGACAGGTTGTCTCAGATTCCAAACCTGCTCCCTGCTCTCCGGGGCCTGAGTACGTGAGGACCAGGTACTACTGGGAGTCATAGGATCCCTGCCTGGAGCCTCTTCTTGCCCTTTCATGTTAATGTTCTTTCCCACCATGGAGCTCCAAAACCATCGAAATGTCAGGTGTCCCCTAATGAGCTGCACCTAGCCTTCTGCTCATTTCTTCTTCTTACCATCACTCTCCCAAGGGACATGTTTGGGGTGGAAGGAGCTCAGGCTCAATCTCTCCTCCTTTCAGATGCTTTCTTCTTAGATATTGGAAAAGCTAAGGTTTGTCATGAACTTGTTTTGACTTCACCATAGCTGCCCAGCTGGTGGGGCTGGTCCATTTTGGTTCACTGTGAACCTTCCCTCTGGAATCTTCTACTCTTGGAAGATGAATATATTAGTTTCTTTCTATTCACATTTGCTTCTAGATTTGTTTCTGAAGCTTGATTTCTAGATTTGTCTGTGGACTACTCTGTACAGGTACAGAGGAGCTTGTGATTGGCATATTTATGTATCTCGATCTTAATGGAACTCACATCTTGTTCCCTTGCAGGTCCATGTATCCATGCATGGTTAGGGGGCACGCGCAGACCTCATTTAGGAATCCACTTGGCCCATTCTGTGACCCCCATCCCTTGGGCTCCTCTGCTCCTTGCTGGAGGGAGATATTAATCCTTAAGGGAGCACATAATCTTGTTAACTAGCCTGTAATCCAATGCCCGCCTTGCTTTCCCCCACCTTTAATCCTTAGCTCCCTCATTAATTTCAAATGTATCAAAGAGGTTGCAAAACTCACTTTCTAGAGCATCTGAGATCTTGCTGCTCAGGTTTATGTCATCAGTTTGGCTCAAACAAGCCCTAATAAAAATTCTCTACAGCTTTGGATGTTTCTGACATTCACAGTGAGAATTTTCATCAGTGTTGTCACCAACCTATCCCCAAACACAGGGACTATTCCACTGATACTTTACATAGTCTGCCACCAGGAACTCCCCAAGATGGCAAGGTTTCTGGCATGCAGAGCCAGCTCTACATATCGGTGGTATAGATTTGGGGGTAAGCTGGATTCAGGTAGAAAGAATTAATCACTTTGATAATCCATTTCTATTTCTGTTGTAGACTATGCGTTTTGTCTGGCGGCAGTCCTCTTCAAGCTGAATGCTTTATATTACCCAATATTCTTTGTGTATTTCCTTGCTTTACGACATGTTTTCCTGCTCATCTTAAACTGTCCCTGCTCCCTACCTATAATTGGCCTTTTATTTAAATAGTTCCTGTTAGTGTGAAATATTTGGAAATCATTGAATGGGTGTTGGGTATGTTTGTTGTCCCAAGGTCTGTTCTTTTTCAATAATCCACAAAGTACGCAAAACTTGGGATGACAGTAGCAACACCTAGCTGGTTAAATCCAAAATAATGATTCTTAATAAGTGGTAACTCAACCCAGAAGAACTTCTTCTGTAACTTCCCCCAGAAGCATCTGTTTCTGTCGTTTCCTGGGGAACCTTAGGCACTGTCGGCCAGTGAGGAGGAGTCTGGCTGTCATTGTGCTCCAGTTTCTTTGCCATAATAAATCCAGTTCCTGGCCAACAGACAGCATCCATTAAATGTCATGGAGTCCAAGATGGAAAATACCTAGTAACGAGATCCATTATTCTCCCCGTTATCTCCTCATATAAGCTGGAGATCTGATCAGCTAGATTCCCCAAAGTTGAGCCACTCTTAACCCAAGGATTCTTGGCATTGTTTTGTCATCATTCCAAGCTCTAGTGCAGGGGTTGGGAGTGTCCACCTGTGGGCCGTATAAGGCCTGTGAAATAATTTGGTTCAGCCCTGCCAAGGCATTAGGGATGAGTTAATGAAATGTTTGACCAAATATAGCAGGTAATTTTTTAAGTTGATAATCTTGTATGGCCCGTGAATGATGTTATATATATCCAAATGGCCTTTGGCAAAAAAAAGTTTCCTCACCCCTGTTCTAGTGTTAACCTAAAATAGGTAAGCTGATGACCAGATTGAAGAGTTGCAATGAGTATTCACCTGGAAAAGTGCCCACACGAAAGGACTCAAATCCATCCTTGGCTGCAGAAGAGAAAGACACTAGATAATGTAGTTGGAATTTGAGTCATTGCTGCCTTTCCCCAATGTGCAACTATGATGTCCTTCTCAGATCATGCACAAGTTTTGAATGTGTGAAAAATGTTTGCAGTGATAATCCAATCTCCTTCTCAGTAAAGTGTGTGGAAACTCTCCCCAAGACTCTTAGGACTCCCCTTGGTAACAAGGCCAGATGGGGAAGCAACCAAGTGTAAATCAGAATTTCCTTGACTGACTTTAGCTCAGGGTTCTGTGGCTATAGAACTACTCCAGTCACCACTTGGCTCCATTGGTTTGTGTGAGCTCATATCAACCCCAGGGCTGACGCATTGCTCCTTGAATCTGTCTCTAGGTTAATAGAGAAGCGTTTGGACAAATGCCCGTTTGTTGGGCAGATATGATGGCCTTTTTCTGGCTCTGCTGTTTTCCTAGGCAATTGGACTCGTCCCCCCCCCCCCAAACACTAAGAGAACCTATTCCTCTGGGGGGCTTGGTATTGAGCTGAGATGACCTCTGGGGCTTTATTCCTCTGTGGCAGGTACAGATCTGTTTTCACTGCGCTTGAACTGACCTCTCTTTCCCTGACCCCTTAATGCTCAATGCTCATCCGTGGAGACATCCACTTCTTGTGAGTTCAAGTCCCACGTGCACCCAAACAACTAAGATTCTCATCCTAGGCCAGCAATTAGTAGGCGGTCTCTGAGACCATTAGGAGTTCGTGTAGAAGGTGAAGGTTAACTTTAAACTGGGGTAAGGGCCAGGCCAAGGTTTCTGGTAGGTGGTACCCTCCCGTGATGATTATCAGAGATCAACACCTGTGAAAAGGAAGATGAAGCAGGACTGAGCGAAGGGACAACACAGGGCAATGCAGATCTGGCAAAGCCTTGGCCAACCTGGAAGGGAGCTCTGGAGTAAGAATTGTCAAATACTATATCCTGCCTTAGATCAAGATGTCAGGCCGCTATCCTTGCACCCCAGTCACTGGATGCATTCCATAGCTCAGCACAAGCCCATCTCTGCTGGACCACATGTGCAGCCCAGTCCCTCTTCTGTATCATGAGGTTGTTGAACTTGCGTCCATGTCATAGCAACCTCCGCATCGTCCATGTTCTGAACTATATTTGGGAGAGATCTAAGGAATCTCTTGAGAAAGGTAAAGCCTCATGTGTACTTCGGGCCCTCAGAGAGGGACCCCCACCTTGGCCATCTTCAGACCTTTGAGCTTCTTTCTGGCTGTGGGAGGCAGGATCTCTTCTCAGGGAAAACTGGGTTGGTGGTGAGCAGAAGCCCCAACATTTTCCTGTGGAAACTTCAGTGATGTGGTTTCTTCTCATTGTCTACATACTTGGAATGCAGCATCCTTGTCCACACTTTAAAAATTACATGTAGCATGGGGCCACCTTTCCTCCTCTTTCCTGACCTTCACTTGTATCCCTGCCTTCCTTTGTATCCAAGTGAGGACTTGGGGGGCAGAAGCTTTATGTGTAAGCTGTTTCCAAGAAGCCAGAGCAAAGACGAGAGAGGGACTGGGAAAGGAGGAAAAAAAAAACAAACAGTAAAAACATGACAGTGAGACTCTTACAATGCTAGGCAATTGGGGCTCATCCCGAGGGGATGCTCTGCATCACAGTGTAGAGTACACCGCAGATTGACCCTCAGAGGGCAGGAAACTGGGCACTCATCTATGCAGTCTTGACTTCTTCCATTGGCTGAAGTTTTCCCAGGGATGTTAACTTTTCTGAGTTTCTAGGCTGCCTTGTGCATAAATGACTTCTCACAGGGGGAAAGAAGAGGGAATTAGCAGGCCTTGTGCCGAAATCTTCCCCCAACAGGTAATTAAAAAATTATAAAATATGTTAATTTGACCAAGTGAAGCTTTCTGCACAAAGGAAAGAAGTGTATGGTAGATCTTTCTGGAATCAGGCCTTTGGAAAGAACGCCAATTCCCAACATGTAGGGATGCCTTGCCGACGGTGGCTTGAGATGAGTGAAATCCATGCAGCTCTATGCTTATGATTTTGGCACTTTCCTGTGTGTGTGTGTGTGTGTGTGTGTGTAATGAAATTGTACTGTGAGGCAAAGAATATGGGTAGAACAACACTCTGCCTTGAGAATTCCGCCCACAATTCCATCATATCATATTGCTAAAATAAAGTCAGATCCAGCACTCATCCAGGGCGTGGGGAGATGTATACGGGTGAAGGCAGTAAGACCTCACATACCCATTTCTCATGCCACTGACCAAGGCTTGCAATAGTTTCTCCCCCTCTGCCTAGGTCAGCTGACTTAGACATTCTTTTCTGCCTCCCCTTCATTTCTCCCCTCAGTTTCTGCCCTAAATAGATAGTGTGGCCTCTTTCTTTTCTCATTAGCTCAGCAAAGTCCTCAACTTCTTAAATCTCCTCCCTGCAGAAGGCGGTAGCCCCCCAGCTAGGGTGGGAGGCTGCCATTTCTCTTGAACCAGCTTCCTCCTAGGTACCCAGATGCCCAGCTCAGCCTCCAGCCAGCTGCATCTGTTCGTGAGGCCATAAATCAGGAGGCCTTTCATGGGGTCAGGCCTGCTCACATTGCTGATGGCATTAGGGTAACGAATGGGGAGTGGGTGTTTATATTAGTTTTGGCTCTCGAGTTGAAGGAAGAAGGCCAGCGTTTAGCTTCGTGATAAACTCAGCACCAACACATCCTGGGTCAGCAATTATGCTTTAAAGATCCCTTGGGAGGAGCTGGGGCGGAACCTCCCTGGGAAAGTGTGGCCACCCGAGCAGGCCTGCTCTGATGTGGGAGGTGGGTGAGGCGTGGCACTGATGGAGGTAGTCTGGGCTGAA
Source organism: Murina feae (assembly GCA_004026665.1). Classification (NCBI taxonomy): domain Eukaryota; kingdom Metazoa; phylum Chordata; class Mammalia; order Chiroptera; family Vespertilionidae; genus Murina; species Murina feae. Next base: position 49,978 of record PVJC01003879.1, on the reverse strand, counting down.
CAGGGGTCTAGTGCTAAGACTAGGCATAGGAAATTGCTGGAAACACACACACAAACACCACACATCACTTCTGTTCTGTGCCCCCACTACCCTGCTTCCTCCTTGGGGGGAATATGGGTAGAACAACACTCTGCCTTGAGAATTCCACCCACAATTCTATCACATCATATTGCTAAAATAAAGTCAGATCCAGCACTCAGCCAGGGCGTGGGGAGATGTATACGGGTGAAGGCGGTAAGATCTCACATACCCCTTTCTCATGCCACTGTCCGAGGCTTGCAATAGTTTCTCCCCCTCTGCTTAGCTCAGCTGACTTAGACATTCTTTTCTGCCTCCCCTTCATTTCTCCCCTCAGTTTCTGCCCTAAATAGACAGTGTGGCTTCTTTCTTTTCTCATTAGCTCAGCAAAGTCCCCAACTTCTTAAATCTCCTCCCTGCAGAAGGCAGTAGCGAGACTAACTTACTGTAAGACCCAGAAGTTAGTCGTGCAAGCAGCTTACCGGGACAGTGGGTGACACTTGTGTGAGATAAAAGAGGAAGCAGATGCAGGCAGCAAGGGCCTCAGGTCAAGAGGCAGATCCACGATGTCTCAGAGCCCATGGGAGCTCCAGAGCAGAGGAGTGCCACTGGGCAGCCATTCACCCCCACGCTACTCGGCCATAAGCAAAGACCATGGTGACAGCCTGAATGGTGCCCTGGATCCCAAAGGTGCTACCCTACAACTGAACAGCAAGTTCTTCTGGAAGGGTACCCAAGCAGCACATCCCCAGGCTGCCACAGGGAGATTTCCCTACCCGCACACACTTCCCTTCTGAGGACTCCAGTACTTTGGAGCATCTGGCAGATGCATCTCGATAACGTGCCCATGTTAGCCAAGGCTTGCAGAATGTGTTACCTGTAGCTCCTTTGTGACTCTCCGATCCTCGTGGCGAGGTAATTTGAGAGGTGCTTTCATTGCCCCATCGATAAATAGAAGCTTTGTAGTGCTTCTCAAAGCCAAAGAGAAAAGGGTCTCGAGCTATGCCTTTAACAGACTCCTAATGACTCCAAGTGTCGGCTGTGTTGAAGACCCCAAAGAGCATAAAGGGAATACGGGAAGAAGCCACTAAGGGTGCCTGATGGTTGAGATTGCTCATGGGAGTGTCAGCTCTCCAGTGTTTTCAGGTCTGTGTTGAGTCTTGGCTCAATCCAAAGCCGGGCAAGGCGGAGGAAGTGCCAGGCAAAGAGGCAGAGACTCAAATGCTGGATGCGGGCAGCTGAACTGAGCTCAGGACAAGCAGCAGAGTGACCGATAGTGTTATGACCATTTTTGGAAAACATAATCTCCCACTTTTTATTCCAAACTCAATCATGAGGAGGGATGCACAGCCTCACCCCTGGAACTTGGGCCAGACTTGTGACTGCTTTGAATGATAAAAATGCAGAAATGGCACTACATCAGTGGAGACTAGATTATTCTCAGTGATATAACTTCCCTACAACTGAACAGCAAGTTCTTCTTGAAGGGTACCCAAGCAGCACACCCCCAGGCTGCCATAGGGAGATTTCCCTACCCGCACACACTTCCCTTCTTTTTGAAACCACCACCATGCTGTGAGGAAGCTCAAGCATCCCCGAGGAGAGGTCTACATGAAAAGGAACCAGTAACCAGCACCAACTCACCAGCCATGTGAGCCAGGGCCAAGAATCGACTCCAGTGAATGCTCAGATTGCTCCACTGGATACCACGTGAAGCTGCCTTGCCCCCTATGCCATGTCCATTCAGATCCATGGACAAAATCAGTGATTGTTGATTACTAAAGGCACTCAGCCTGGGCAATGGATACATGATACAAAGAGCATTCCAACTCTGAGATCCCAACAGTGAGGGTTGGGAAAAGAACACATCATTTAAAAAAATGTTCGATTATATTTTACATTAAATATTATTTTGTATTAGTTTCAGGTGTACAATATAGTGGTTAGACAATCATATACTTTACAAAGTGTTTCCCACCTGGTGCCATGCATAGTTATTACAGTATTCTTGCCGATATTCCCTACGCTGTACTTTACATCCTCCTGACTATTTTGTGTCTATCAATGTGCCCTTATTAATCCCGTCACTTTTTCCACCCAGTCCCCCAGCCCCTATCCCTTCTTGCAACCATCATTCTAGGAGCTAGAATAACCCTTCAGAGGTGTCCCAGGATAGTCTGGCCAGGCCTTTATACTCCTGCATGGGTATGTCACTGGTTATGGGCTACACAAGGAAGGGCATGACTCTGCCTAGGCAGCGGTCATAACTAAGACAATCTATAAAGGGTGGTGCAGCCTAAGGAAATACATGGAGCTGAGGATGGGGCAGGAAGTGACAACTGGAGGAGGTGACCTCTGAACTAAACTGCGAAGGTCCCATGAGTAAGACTTATCTGGGTGAAAGGGAATGTGTACACAAAGGAAACATCATAGGTAAAGGGAGGGAGCAGACACTCACTAGTCCCATTGCTGTCCTTGGCCATGCTAAGCAGGTGCCTGTTTCAAGCCTCTTCCCCCAGATAGCTGCATGGCTCACTTCCTTTGCACTTGCAGGTTCGTGGAAGCCTTCCTGAGGAAGTGACATTTGAGCTGATGACTCGCTGAAACAGCAGCCTGTGCTGTGCTCACTCTGTTCTCCCCCTGCTTGGCTTCCATGCTCTCATCACTCCCTGAAAGAACTACCTTCTCAGCTGCCTTCTGGTATGCGCTCTCTGTCCCAGGATAGGAAGCTGCCTACTCTGGGTTCCCAGCATCCCCAGCCTCTGAGCGGCACACACATCTGGCTGTATTCAAGGCCTTTGCGCGAGTGAAGGGACTGGAGAGAAGCAAGGGCCAGGTGATGAAATGTAAGGTGACGACATGTGCTAGGACGACCAAAGGGTCCTGGTCGAGAAGCTTGTATAGAAAACATGGTCCATCCTGATGCATTGCCAGGTGCATTGACACCTGGAGTGGATGTTCTGGGAAGGACAGCGAGGTCGTTGTCCTGGAGCCCTGGAAAGACAGGGACCTGCACTGCAGCTGACAGGAACCTACCCCTCTCCAGGCCAGATGGCACCTTAAGCCATCCCAGGTGTGGACCCTACCAGACCCCCACCCCCACCCCAAAAAGGCCCTTTCAGAAGGGTCCAGTCAGCTTGCCTTGAAGTCTCACACCTTCCTGGGCAGGATGCTCCTTTATTGAAAAATCCTCAACTGATTGTTCTCAGGACCAAGCCCTTTGATGGTTTTATTGTTCCTAAATTCACAGCAGGCCCCAATAACTTCAGAGCAGGTAGGGAATGCGGAGCTGGGAGGCTACGGGAAGCGAATAGCCCAGGATCAAGGCAGAAGGATTGTAACTTCTGAATCTGCTGGACCAGGCTCGCCTCGGAAGGCTTCCACGTGCGGGGTGGGGGCGGACCCCGCAATCTCCAGCCCAGAATGCCATGACTAAAGGGATCAAGGTGGTCTTCCACCTTCCAGAGCTTCTGAACACACCTGCCTCTGCTGCTTGTGACGTAGTAGGTCCAGGCAGCCGCTGCCATTCTGCCCAGACAGGACCCGTTCTGGGACCAAGTGTCATTGGAGACTCGAATTGATGCGGCTTCATACCGGCTCCTACTGGGACCAGCTTAGTTGATTTGCTGGCTTAGGGTCTGTTTGAGAGATCTCAAACTGAGACAAAAATATGGGTACAGCTATGGCCAGTATTGCTTGGTGGTTAAGAGTGTTGGTCCATGCTCTGAAGGATCCTGGGTTTGATTCCCGTCAAGGGCACATACCTGGGTAGCAGGTTCGGGCACATGTGAGTGGCAATTCCCAGTAGTGTGCTGGAGCCAGCATCATTTCCAACTGCCCGTTGGGAAGATTGAAGCTGGTTGGGGTAGATGTATTTATACCATAGAAATTGGAAGATGCTATAAATCAGAGAGCCAATCGTTAAGCATTTTCCAGCACACCACTGAAATGCCTATGAAAGATAAGAGGGAGCAGAAGCACCATTGGGCAGGGAGAATCTCAGCCTATTCGGCCTATACACCAATTAAGAGCTCTAAAGCAAAGACTGAAGAGAAGGTTATTGGGCAGAAATGACCAGACCAATGCCCCTGCCATGCTCCGTTATTGTCAGGGAGCCCCTGGGGAGAGCATGATCTTGACTTGAAAGCTGAGTCTGACCCTGATTTGTCAGCTAACCCATTCCTGCAGCTGAGTGGAAAGCTCTGAAAGGTGCATCTTCACGCACCTCGGAAACTGGTTTCTCTGAATGAGACCCACAGGCATACTCACTAGGTCCTGTCATGAGGCCACTGGCTGTCAAGCTCCATTTCTGCACCCCCACGTCCTCTTTGGACCAGACTGTTTTACTTCTTGTCCATTTTTGCTTTGGTGGCCACTTGGGTTTAGTCAATGAAGACAGAATCAGGAGGTCAGAGTGTAAGAGGGGGGATGTTGGGTTGTTTATTGACTCCAACCTCGGAACCTCAGACCTGCTATGCCCTTTACAGAGTTGTTTGCCCCAGATGTTAGCACAGTTTGCTGCGTGCTTCCTCAGATCTTTAGTCATGCTTTCTTCCTGAGACCCTTCCTAGCATATTTAAAATTGCCACCCACCCCTTCCTCCATCCACCCTCGTTCCTGCTTTGTTTTTCTCCATAGCAATGATCACCAATTGAAATGGTGTTTAGCTCACCTCTCTCTCCAATATGACCTTGGAATGCGAGCCCTGCGAGGACCAGGATTTCGTTATTTGTGTCCATGGCTGTATCCCCAGCACCTAGGATACCTGGTGTGGACCTGGGGCGCTGGACAGTTCAGAGGAGGCACTGTGTGAAAGGTACCCTGGGTTTGTGCAGCGCACCCTTGTATGGCCCAATATGGTGGCTCCTCAGTGAGGTCCCAGGCAGAAGGCAAAGGCCAGGAAATTCAATCAAGGGAATTTAATATAGAGACTCCATTTCAAAGGCCCAAGAGCATTGCTAGATCAAACAGGATCAAGTGAGACAACCCAGTGATTAGCAGCAGCTGGGAGGCTCTGCTCAGAGGATGGAGGGCAAGAGGAAAGGGTGGCACTACCTCCCCCTTTGGTTGGAGCCATCGGGTTGCATCTGGAAAGTCTTTGGACTTTTTCAGTGGTAGTTGGTGACTAGGGAAGGAGGGGGCCAGTGACAGGAGCTGGAGGTAAGGATGAAGCCACACATGAAGGGAAGGAAGGGGAGAAATGGCCTGGTTCTCCTTCGCTCCTGTCTCCAAACCAAAGGTAGCTGGCAAGAAGCTAGGAAACAGTCAGTAGCCATCTTTCTGTGCAGAGCTGAGCAGAGGGAAGGGGGGAAATTGATGTAAAGGCAAACAGGTCATGACTTCCAAAGCAGTCCTGGCCTTGCACACAGTAGGTATTCTCATATTTGAAGACTGGCATCTTCTGTTCTCTCATTCAAGGAGAAATGAAATGGAACAGACCTGCAGGGATGCAGGAGAGCCCATCTGTTATTGACAGTCTTCTGACTCCTAGCAGGCCCAGGTTTCATGTCCATGGGCTTCTGTGAGATCCACTCTCCCCGCTTTTAAATTGTTATCTGGGTTGAGTTGGGCTGATCTGTTTCACCAGTCTTGATTAGAACAGCCTCTGATTGCAGAAAGGCACGGCTTTGGGTGGGAGAGTCTCTTGCTCTATAACTTTCTATTGCTAATTATTGCCTTTAGAATCAAGTCCTTTTTTTTTTTTTTTCTAAAAAGCCTCAAATACAGGTTGTAGAGGTTCAACTAGACAGTTGTATCCTTCTCTTTCACTTCTACTCAGGATCCAGCCAGGATCCTCTCTGACCTGGTCTCAGTTAGCTATTGCTGTGTAAAACTTCCTCAGGACTCAGTGACTTGAAGAGATAAGCATGCATTATTGTTACTGAGTAGGATTTAGCTGGGTGGTTATTCTGGCCTCAGCTGGGCTCATTTGTGTGCCTCCAGCCAACTGGGGTTGGGTAGGTGGCTTTAGGCTTTGTCGTGTATGGGAGGGTGAGGACTGATTGGTCTGGAATGGCTGGCCTGGGACAGCTGGCCTGCTTGGTCTTCCTGTCATCCTCTTGCAGGCTGGCTTGAGTTCACTCATAGTGGTAACATGCTCTCTGCACTCTTTAGACTCTGCTTTAGACTCTGGCTACAGGGAAGTAGTAGATGCCATAGTGTCCCACCCAGATCTTTCTGGACCAAAGCTTCCTTCCTCAGGTGCTGTGAGTTTGGGCTGCTGGTGACTCCCCATCAGTCGCTCTTTGCGAATTGCTCTCTGCTGAAGGTAACCACTTCGCCCAGCATGCTTCCTTCCCTCGGGCAGCCTGCATTCTGTGGTTAGTCTATGAAGGTGTGAAGCTCATCTCTCCTCATTCCACTGTGGAGCTGGGATGGGCTTGGAGAGTTGTCCCGAGGCTCTCCATGAGGTCAGCAGAGGCCCCTGTTTCAGCTGCATTGCAGTTCAGTTTCTCCCGGAAGCCCAATTCTCCTTCCCCTGTTCCCACAGGTGCTGTTTCTGAGGACCCTCCCTAGTAAACCTACCTACATGCAAACCTTGGGAAACTCATCTACAACATGTGGCTTTGTGACTGTGGGTTGAAAGAATTGGACCCACATCTTGAATGTTCACCAGCATATCACTAGTGACATGTCAACAAGCAGCTCTCCAGGGGCAAAAGTTTTCTTTTGCACATTTGCCAATGACCATGGTGTAAATACTCCCACCACGACCCAAGTCAAACAATTGGAGTCATTGAATGTGGAAGTGGGAAGAGATGTGCCAGATGGGCTTACAGGGCAGCTGAAACAAGCTCCAGGCCACCACTGACCCCAACCCAGCATACTCACCCATGGTCATAGGTAACAAACAAAATTACTGGGAAGCAATACCTGCCCTTACTGTATATAGTGAGCTCCCATTTCCTCTCTTTTTTAAAGCCCAACTCATGTCTCTAGATTTAAGGTCTCTAATAAGTGACCTGCAGTTTGAAATGTGTGCATTAGGAGTGGTCCTGCGTGGCACAGCAAATGGCAGCTGAATGCAGGAAGGAGGGCATATAATGAGTCAGGACCCCTCCTGCCTGTCCAGCTGATCCAAGATTTAAGTCATCCAGTGGTGAGAGAAGGGTGAGTTGGGTTATTTTTTGTTTTTGTCGTTAACATTAAAAAGGTTGCAAAACCTCTTTGTAGATTTAGTTCCCCATAAGTACTCCCACTTAAGTTTTCTTATACTACCCTGGAAAGCAGGGAGAATTAGCTTGTTCAACAGGAATTCATTTTCAACTGGGGCTTATCCCAAGGAAACCAAAGTCCTTCCCTAATCCAGTAACCTCCCTCACAGACGCCCCCTAAACCAAATAAAACTTGTGAGTCCTTCTGACACCACAGGTCAATCAATCAAGCCAGGAGTTCATTGGATAAATAAGGCCTTAATACCCTGGCATTAATTGACATCATTTCCCGTAAGATGGTCTAGGGCAGCGGTCGCTAACCAGTGGTCTGCAGACCATTGGTGTTTCGTGAGATCCCAAAGGTTGGAGACCGCTGGTCGAGGGCTTTTTCCAGCATTTGGCCGACTGGCTACTGCAGGGCCCAAGGCAGCTGCAGGTGTGTTGTTTGGTTCATGCAAACAGGAAAATTGGACATAAAAACCTGAAGCTTGGGCTTCCTTCAAGCGAAGTCTGGTGACACTGGACCTGCATTCTCTCCTGGCAACCCAGAAGTTGCAGGGTTCCCATGGCAGCAAGAGTTTGAGACCCCAGAAGTGCAGTGGTGACTATTGGGCATCACGGGCCTGAGGGAGACTTGGGACCGGTACCCTCCCACTGCCTGTGGTTTGATATCAGGCGGCCCCGAGATAGGCAGGAACATAACTCGCTTCCCAACCAGCATGTTCCTCCGGCAACTGCAGCCCTCACCTTGGTTGTTTGCAATTGGCTGGGAGTGGCGGTCTCCTGGCGCAGTCTCTCTGTTCCCAGGCAGCTGAGCCTCCTCTATCTCTTTGAAGATTACAGGGCTTTAGCATGCCTTTAAAGTGAATTTTTCCCCCTGCGTTTTATTATAATTAATGACCAGAAAACTCTCCTCTTTTTTCCCCCTTTATCTCTTAAATATGTTTCTTTCCTCTCTAAAAATGCAATATTTCTTTTAACCCAGGATATGGATGAGCCTGCCCCTAGCAGGGCAGGCCCGGCTTCATCTGTCAACTTGATTATGCAAAGCCTCTGTTTTCAGCTGGCATCTGAGGTGGATTTCAAAGCCATGACTCATGTGTGCTCCAAGGCTTAGGACCCTGAGCACAACCTCCCTCTGCAGGCTTTCGGCACAGGTCCGGCTTTGGGGAGAAGGTCCTCCAAGGGGCGGGGGGTGGGGGCTCAGTGGTTCACAGATCTCTTGGTGAGGGCATGTGGCGGCATCGACACAACCACACTATGCAGTTCTGACCACCTGAGCTGCCAGTCGGTTCTTGGAACCCTCAGAGTCCCCTCTCCTCCATGTAAGAGACACATCTGCAATAGCTCAGACAAGTGGAATTGAAAGCTCATCGGATAAATGTGCAAAGATGTAGGTAATAGGCTTAGATTGTTCCCAGTTGTGTGTGTGTGCATGTGTGCACACGCGCGCGAGCACACATGCACGAGCACTCTATGGTATATGCACACAACAGAGCAATACACAGATGTCCTCAATATTAAGTGCAACTTCCAGAAAGGTTACAGTCAGCCCATGTGCATACATGCATATATGCACTGAACATATCTCAAACAAGGTTCTGAAATCTCAGCCCTAGTGACGCTCGGGCCTGGGTAATTCTGTATCATGGGGGGCTGTCCTGTACATTGGAGGATGTTTAGCAGCACCCCTGATCCCTCCCCGCTGCTGCCAGTGGCAATGTCTAGGTGTGTCCCCAGAAAAAATTCGTTCCTAGTTAAGAACCGCTATTTGACAAAAACCAAGATGTTCTTTTGAATAGCAAAACTGGGGAGTAGGAATAAGTACGGGATCTTACTAATTTTTAAAAATGAACTTGTATTGCTTTGGGACAGGGAGATATGTTAATGGGAGACAAAATGTAGGTATCCTGATTGAGAACCAAATATAATGTAGAAGCTAAAGGTGGAGTTTTTAAGTACATGGACTTTCTGAGTTTTAAAGTTTCTCGAAGACACTATTAGTATACAAACATTACACATTCCTTGCCCTCATTTGGGACCGCGGTTTACAATACTGGGAACCTGGCCTACAGCCCTGGCAGTGTTCGTTTAGGGCATAACAGTTCTAAACATAAGGCAAAGTGTGCGTGTCTCTCTAGTAGTCGCACTGTGTGCGTCAACTAACTTCAGTGGGAGAGCTTTTGCAAAGTATCATCATTTAATTGTCTTTGTCTAATCAACGGATGGGACACATTTTCCATTGTTCCCGTCAGGAGAGTGAGGGGCGCGACTAGGATGGTACAATGTGGGCAGAGGCCCAGTTCGCACATCACACCCAGTGCCTTTTAGGGTGCTGCCTTCACAAACTGCTCCTTGGAAGAGCGGCTGGAAAATCACTGGGGGAAATGCACTCATGATCATGGCTCTGACTGCCTTTGATTCAGTCAAATGGTAAAAACCCATTCCTGGGGCTGTGACTTCAGGGGGGCTAGAGTGGGCCCAGGCCTTGGATGCGTTGCAGGCAGCCTTGGGAGATTCCAATGGCACCTTCCCCCCTGGTTTGCAGGCCATTTGCTGCCAGAGCCCATTGTTAGAGGCCCTCAGTGATAAATGAGGGCAGAATTGAAACCACAATGCAATCCTCTTCCGCTATGACAAACCACCTTGAGGAAGCCTGGGGTGGAAGTTTGACAGGTGGGCCGTGGCCACGTGGCCCTCGGCTATCTTGGAAGACAGATCCGGGCTTAGAGTCCCTGTGTGTTGGACGTGGACAGGCCCTCCCACGCGTGCAGCCAGCAGCAGTGTTTCCGGAGGCTTTGCAGGCGCAGCATCCGAACCATGTGGATGAATTGCCAGCTGAATTCGATCAGAAGCACTGAGATCTGGGGGCCTTAAGGCTCCAAGCCTGGGATTTCTCAGCCATTAAATACTAAGTGTCTCTGTGCCCAACACAGTGCTGCCTGGGGAAGGGAGGCTGGAACATGAGCACATGGGAGGTCTCAGCTCAAAGCCAGTGACAATTTCCATGCTCCACTCCCCCGCCCCCCAAATTCCACCCATTCCTTAAGGCCTAATTCTAATCACACTCCACCAAGAAGCCCTGCCCAGTTCCTAGTTATGAGCACATCATTGCATAAGCAAAGGAGAGTATGAACTCAGTGCGACCTGCGTCACTGAACTCCCCCGAGGTCTGGTTGTGGACAGGTCTGGATTGGAGAGCACAGCTCCCTTTTAGACAGGATGGAACAGAGGCGCAGGAACTCACCTACAGCAGTGAGTTGGCCTCCTGTGGTGGGCAGTGATGAGGACAGGAGAGCTAACCCTGCTGAAATCCAAATAAAGTCTAGAGTTTAGTTCAGAGTATACGCCAATGCTGATTTCTCAGTTTTGATAAATGGTTGTTGATTCCAGTTCACACCAACAGGAATTCCCAAAATGAGTGCAATGGAAAAAAAAACTTTATTCACTGCAAAACAACGCAGTGGTAATACAGCGTGGCCATGTGCTGCCCTGCGGCAAGGTCCTTCTTGGGTGAGGCAGCTCAGTTCTGCTCCTGCTGCCTTGCTCCACTCAAGTCTGTCTCCTTGCTCTGCTCCAGTGAAATGTCTTTGGTGAAGTCAGAGGGGCAGTGACTTATAGCAACAGAGAGACTTCTGTCGCTATAAGTCACTGCCCCTGGTCCCTGGTTTGTCTTCATGCAAATGAGGACTCCATATCCTTCAGTTTGATTGGTCCAAAAATCACTGTCCTGAGTTTTCAGAATGGAGCTGCTCTGATTGGTCAGTGAAGATGATGGGGCTATCGCTGTGCGACTACAATTGGACAGGGAAGCTTCAGTCCTATTGGCTGAAATAGGATTCCAGGGGCTCCTTTATAAGGGCTGGCTCAGACGGCAGAAACAGTGCAGGCAGGCAGCATAGTGCAGGCTTCTACCGGAAGTGTCATTTCCGTGAGAGGCCCCGGTTTAGAAACAGCTGCTGGGCTCTGTGGTTTTGTTTGTGTGTTTGTCATTTAAGCCCAGTTAAGCCACCAGGTGCCCTTCTTAGGCTGTCTTCTTTCTCAGGATGCACAGTGTCATGGTAACATAAGATGTCAACACTAGGAAAAGCTGGGTGAAGAACACAGGAACATTATGTGATCCTGCATGCCTGCCCACACAGAGATGCAGGCTGCTGGCATGTTAAGACCATGGGCTCAGTGTTGGGTTCATGGCCCTGCTCTGCCATTTACCAGCTGAAACGTTTTTGCAGAAGCAGAATGGGGAAGCGCCCTAACCCTTCACCCCCAGTTCCCCACCTATAAAATATGGGTACTAGTTGGATGCAGTTTTCTAGTCTGGTTATCCCATTGTTTTGTCTGTGAGTGGCCAGATGGTAGCTCTGGCTCACACCTCTCACCAGGGCCTACCACACCCCTGACCTCGGGCAGACCCTGACATCCTGCCCACACCACAGCATTGCTGAGTTTCCTCCTGTGTCCAGCCTCACTGAGCACCGTCATTGACCTGAAGCACATTTCTAACGAGACAGAAAGAACTTTCCAGCGGGAATATTTATCCCACTGGCCGAAGTCACTCTGCACTGAGTGAAGTCCACGTAGGGTGCTCTCCGAAGGAGGGAAGTGTTCCTGGCCGCCTTTACTGTAAGAGGAGAAAATAGGAACAACCTAAGTGCCCACAGGAGCGAGTGACAGAATGGTGATCCACACTGCAGGCCCCTCAGCAGCAGCCAAAATGGGTGAGGCAGATCAATATGCAACAACGTGGCCCACCCGCATAGCTCAATGGCTGAGTGTCGACCTATGAACCAGGAGGTCATGGGTTGATTCCCCAGCGTGGCACATGCCCGGGTTATGGGCTCAATGCCCAGTGGGGAGCGTACAGGAGTCAGCCGATCAATGATTCTCTCGCATCACTGATGTTTCTATCTCTCCCTCTGCCTTCCTCTCTGAAATCAATAAAAAATATATATTTAAAAAATAGTATGCAACAATGTGGAATGATATCCAAGACAAATTAGGTAAAAATGTGATGTTGGATGCAGTGGTCTATGATCTTTAAAAAACTAGAGGTGTGTATTGAAGAACATATATGTAGGAAAACACAGAGAAAAGATCCAGCGCAGTGCTGGCCCCGAGAGCTTGCTGTAACGATGGCAGTGCCCGGTGTCATGGGCACTGGTCACACACAGTTCTGAGCCCTTGCAGTGTGGCTTGTGTGACGGAAGAAGCGAATGCTCATTCCTCTTCATTTCACTGGCAGTTGCCTCCTTGTCTAGTGGGTATCCTGTGGGATGGCCCAGGAAGGCTGCAGATCAGACTTAATAATGGCCTTGGGGCAAGAAGACGGCAGTCGTGGGAGGCCTTTTCCTCACTTTGTGCGACTTGTCTTATTTAGGAAATATACTACAGCCCTGTATTACATTAAAAACCAACAGTCTCTCAGTGCCGTGTGGTATCCTGGACTGGATCCTGGGTCAGAGAAAGGACAAGAGTGGAAACACGCTGAGCTCCGGACAAGGCCTGCAGTGAGTGGATAGTAGCATACCAGCGCTTGCGTGGGCTCTGGCCAGCGCACATGGCGCGTAAACTAGGAGGGAGCGCTAGGAAGCGTGTGGGGGATTCTCTGCACTGCCTTGATAACACCTTTGCAAACCCCAGACCATTCCAAAACAGATCTTACTTTCAGAATGAATTCTCCTAAGTTTGGCGCTAGGTTTTGTCTAGATTTTTACAAAAGCGCGACACTTGCAGCTTGTCCGATGAGGAGCAAGAGCATCTCGGGAACCCTGGCTGGTCGTGGCTTCAGTGTGTTTGGGAGCCTTGGCTGAGGGGAAGAAGTTCCAGGGGAAGCCGTGGTGCCTGCGGGTGACCGGTCCCCTCCCTCCAGTGCCTCCAGAGACCTGCAGAGACCCGGTGGCTACTCCAAGATGCGGCCGAGAACCCAAGACACATCTGTCCTGATGCCACACCTCCCTGAAAAGAGGCCACCAATGCTGGTGCTCCCTCCAGGTCCCTCTCAGCTCATTCTACATACACCTCAGATCCTGAGCAAGGCCTTGGCCGTGGACCCCACCTTTCTTCATGTGTGGGCTTCACAGCGCCCCCTCACAGTAGAGAATGAAGATTTCCCACTCTTCCATGTTCATGAAGAATTTGGGGGACACCTTCGTGGGTCTGGGCTGCAAGATCTCCGCCAGAGACCCTGTGTTTGAGTCCTTCAGTGTCAGGCGCCATTCTAGGGGGTGGGAGACAGGTGAGGGCCCCGCCCTCACGGAGGTACCTCCTTGCAGAGCACTTTAGAGCATGCCCTCTGGGGGTCAGCAAACCTTGCTCTGTCATTTATTTCTGCTACATCCTCACTGTAAGGGTTTTGGAAACACCTGCCTCACGAGCCCATGTTTTCTCATGCTGATTCCTAAAGCGGCAGGGTAAGAATTAAGTATTCTTAAAATGACAGCAGCCGTTCTCAAGACCTGAGACACTGTGACAGCTACCATTTCCTCACACTCACCATTATCCCTCCACATGGGAGAGCAGCTTGAACCACACGCTCTTCTAGAGAGTTCCCTGGTCGAGCTAGGAAAAGGGGAGGGGAAAGGCTGTACCTCTTGATGACTTAATTTGGGGGCACAAGTTAGAAATTATGTAGTGATGGTCAACGCAGACCCGGGAAAAGTCTGGAATCTTCCATTTCCCGGGTAGAAGGTTCATAAGTCTTCTGACTAGCCCGTCCAGTTTGAAAGGCTGGAGACCCATATTTTCCTGAGAGGAAGAAAGAAATCTCGTGACAAATAGACATGCCTGTTTCAGTCAGAGCATCATGGGAGTCTCATGAGATCTCCCAGCCATGTCAGGAGCATCGCACATAAGTACGTAGTGACTCTTGGGGTTGGCAGGGCCGGCGGCTCCCACACCAGCCCGTGGTCACGTGACCACATCTGCCTTTCTGAGCATCGTCCCTGCCGTGAGTAAATGATGGCTGCTTAATCAAAAGCAGACCGCCCCTCTCACCCAGCAAGCACCTCGCCAGCTCAAGCCAGCCATCCCCTGGGCCTGCAAGCCTTTGTGTCGGGGGACCCAGGGGGGTCTTTGCACGTTCTCAAAGCAGCGCCTCCGGAGAGCCGCCTCTCTCCAGTTTCCTTCTCAGCACAAGCTGGCCGGCCGCCTGTCTGAAGGCGAGAATGGGAAGGCCAGTGGCTGAGGGTCACCCGTGCCCCTACTTCACCAGTGGGCTGCTGGCCAGCGCTGGCCCTGCCCCCTCTGCAGGATCCTTGGGAAGCTCAGGCAGAAGAGAGGAATAAGCAGAAATCTGAGAGCATGTGCTCCCACCTGTCTGGGCGATGCTTGTTGGCAGAGAAGGGTGAGGAGGCCACTTTTTATTGGAGAATAATTATACACTTGCCTAGCCAAGGGCGGGGAGCCCTTTTTCCACCACGGACCATTTGGATGTTTATAACATCATTTGTGTACCATACAAAATCATCAACTTAAAAACCAGCCTGTTATATTTGGTCCAACTTTTAATTAATTCCCCCTCATGCCTTATATGACCAACTGATCTTGCAGGCCTTATACGGCCTGCGGGCCGGGCATTCCCCACCCCCTGGTTGGACCCAGCTGAGTTAATGCCAGCTGGTCATGTTGTGCTGGTATTTCGGGCAAGGCCTCTGGGAACCACCAGGATGGTGTGAAGGAGGCTCCAGAAATCCTAGCAACCCTCACCCCAACCCCCAAGAGCCTCTGCGGGTCTGCAGGGTCACTTTCCCTGCGGTGTCCAAGGGGCCGGAAGCCAGCATTAGCTCTCCTCCTCCTCCCCAAGGAGCAGACAGGCCTCACCTGTGCATTCCAAGAGGAGCCCCTCCTTTCCAGACTGGATAGTACCTGAGGTCCCCCAGCCAGGACCTGGCTGGCCCACAGCTCCTCCAGCAGGACGCTGGTCACAGCCGCTACAGGAGAAGTGAGAGGTCAGGCCAGGCCACCTCCTCTCTCGGAGACTCGAGATCCCAGCCCTACACCCCATCTCCAGTCCGCAGCTCGCAGGCCTAGCACCTTCGCATTTCCTCTCTCCCAGGAGACTCGCCTCTTCCTGTCGGCTCGTTGGTGCCTCTGGGGTGCCCTTCCGGGGGTTAAAGAGTGCAACCACCCACGTATTGCAATTAGGGGCTGTTTTGCAGGCGTGAACATAACATAAAACTTAATCCACAGGTTAAGTGCCCCTCTTTCTTGCAGGCCCCCGGCCATGTGATATCCATGTGAGCTTATTCGCACCTCTGAGCCTCAATTTCCCCATCTGTAAAAAGGGGGAGGTAGTGCCCACCTCCTAGGCTTGCTCTGAGGCTGAAATAAGCAGAGAAGTTCTTGAGCACTGACGACAGTGCCTGGCACATTGTGTTATGCAACTGTTCTTCTACAAAACCGCGAAACCCGCCCAGAGGGGGGAGCTGTTGTCTCCCTCTCGCTGATGAGGAAAGAAGCACGCTCGGGCCTTGGCTGGTGAGGCTAAGCTGGTGGGGCATCCTCCTGTGCACCACAAGGTCACTGGTTCGATTCCTTTTCAGGGCACATGCCCAAGTTGCGGGCTAAATCCCCAGTAGGGGCCATGCAGGAGGCAGCCAATCAGTGTTCCCCTCTCACGTCTGTGCTATTTCTCTTTCCCTCTCCCTTTCACTCTCTCTAGAAATAAGTAATATGCCTCTTTTTTTTTTTTTAGTAAGAAGCAAGCTTGGGGACTCTGTGCCCAAGGGTCACACAGCCAGCAAGAGGCAGCTTCAGAACCCCGAGGCACAGGTGTCTTTGCCCACATACCCAGTTTAATACTGTCCTTCGCTGATCTTGCAACTTTTTAAAAAGAAAAACCATCTTGCCTTGTGATCCTTTTGCATTCTGCTGGAACACTATCCATCAACCTGAACACTCTTATTCAGACTACGGGTGTTTTTCAGTCCACAGCCTCTTGGCCAATCTATCTCTCTATATAAAAGGCTAATAATATACTAAGTGTCTGAGCATCAGGTAATGATGTCATGTAGCAACGCCCAGCTTCCTCTCCCTAGCGACTAGCCTCCTTGCAGTTTCTTCAGCCCAGGAACACGGCTTGCTTTATAGCCAGGTGCAAATATTTCACACTTTAGCTAAATGTCTGTGAAGCATTTTCCCGTGCCTCATCTCATTTGACCCTCACAGAAGTCCTGGAGTAGGTAGATAGGAGACTCAGTGGAATCCTATTTTCCTTTCATTTGCCGGAAAATGGAGATTTAGAAACTTGACCTGACTGAAAAGAAGTAAGAAATGGTGGACCTTGAAAATGACTTCAGGTTTTCTCACTGCACAGAATATAGTCAAACATGGCTGCAGTTAAATATTTTACCCTTTGTTCTCCCTGCGTGATCTACAATAATAATCTGCTTCGTGTTGATATTTACTGCTGTGTTGCTGACAATTACCTGAAAGAGAAGTTGGGGTGCTTCACTGGTCTGGGGAAAGTTTAGCCACATCAGATGGCAGGTCTAATTAAGCAAGTTTATTCTATGTCTATAAAAGGCTAAGTGACTCATGCATGCGTGATACATATAAAGCTCTCACTGGCGCCAATCACATATGCGTTTTAATCTGTCATTGTCGATCGTGATTTTGGTTGACACTTCTGTTGTAGAGAAAGGGCAAACAGTGATATTAAAATATTTCTTCTAATTATTTCCTTTCAATGTGCATGAATTCGTGCACCCGGCCACTAGTTGTCCAATAAAAACAGCCTAAAACATTATTTTATAATCTGATTCACCAAAATCCAGGGAGAGGAACCATGTTACACTGGTGTAGCTCGTAGCCAGCTGTCCATCTACGAAGAGCATTTACACTGGACTTACTACGTACTGAGCGCTCCCCTGTGCCCTCTGCCTATGTTAACGTCTCCGGGCCTCAGTTTCCCCATCTGTAATGAGAAGAAGGGGAGTTGTTTTGAGGATGAAGTGAGCCTTCTTGCCTGCGCATGTCACATCGCAGGAGACTGGACTGCAACCTGGAGCCTGGCGTCCTGGTTCCAGACCAGCCATTTGGGTCCAGCCAAGCACCCCTGGCCCTGCACGTCCAAGTCTCCCCTGAAAGCCAAGTGCGCCACGGGGCCACGCAAGGTGGGCACGCCTGGCAGCGGGCAGCGTGTTTGTTATTCCTGCCCCGCCTTCTGGAATGAGGGTGGCGCGGGCTGAGGAAGACGTTGAGTAATAACCGGAGAAAGGGCCGCTCTGGTTCCCAAATAAACAGGCTCATGAGTGATGAGGGCACCCGCTTCCCCCCCACCCCACCGCCACCCCACCCGGGCAGCTGCCGCTGCCAGCACCATGCGCACGTTTCTTACACGAGGGCGAGTAAACACCACCGGGACCCACTTCAAAAGGCTCCTCGGGCAGCCCAGCCGCCGAGGGGGCAGCTGCTGCTGATGGAACCGACGTGCCTTTGGGGGGCTGGGCTCAGGCGGTGGGGCTGGGGCGGCCTCCACTAACAGACGGCCCCAAGATGTCCAAATACATCAGTGTGGAGGCCTCAAAGGCCCAGAGAACGAGAGCAGGAAAAATAAATAATTCCGTTATCTCTGATGAATTTTTCCCTTTGATCTTAACCCCCCCCCCATCCTCCTTCCACGGCTCTTTCTCCCCACCCCCACCCCTGAGTTTTCTCTCCCTCTACCTCCTTTTCTAAACCTTTCCTCGTACTTTGATTTATGCCTCCAACCGTTCCACGAGGCTGACGTCCCCTGATGAATTGGTGAGGTTGTTCTGTTCCGAGACCCCGAGCAGGCGGCTGGGAAAGGGGCCGGGGAAGGGCGGGGCTGGTTCCTTCCCAACAGAGAAAGACCCGGCTGCGGTGAGGGTGCTGCGGAGACGCCCGCTCGCCCTGCCACCCGGGGCCCCAGCCTCTGCGTCCACTGGTCTCTTCCTGTGTGTGAGCCAACCTGGGCCTAGAGAGGATGCTTTTCTACTGTCCCTTCCTCCTCCGAGGGTTATGCATTCAAAACCCATGAGGTGCTCACCGTGGGCCGGGCTCTGGGAGTGGGGGGTGGGGGGGGTGAGTGTGTGGACCCTGGAGATGCTCTCAGTCTGTTCTCAATCAGGGCAAGGCTGCACCCAGGTCTCAGGCTCCCGGGCCCGACTGCCCGGGTTGAAGTTCTAGCCCTGCAACTCATTAGCTGTGTGACATTCGTGTAAGAAAACTACTGAGCCGCTCTGTGCTCCAGTGTCCTCACATATGAAATAGGGTGACAGGGCCCACATCAGAGGATTAAATGAGTTAATACTAAAAGTATTTAATAGCAGCCATGGAGTACCAAGCATATTCTGTCACCCGTTAGTGGGGTGAACAGCAGAAAAAAGTGAGGATCCCTGAGAGTAGCTAACAGAGGCCCATAAACTAGCTGGAGGCTTCAGAGAAAGCTGTTGGGGATAAGTTGCATAGACCAGCATATGCAAAGGTCCTGGGGCTGAAGTATTCGAGGAATTCTTAGCACCTGGAAAGTTCATGCGGCTGGAAGAGTGTCAAGAGAGGAGCTACTGGCAGTCCTGTAGGGCAGGATCAGGAGTTTGGTTTTCATCCCGGGAGCATGAAGCAAGTTTTCAAAGACTCACGTGGCTGGTGCCTGGGGGTGGGGACTCATGCTGAGGCCGGGAAGGCAGGTACATTCTTGCAATTGTCCAGATGGGTAGTGAGGGTGTGACAGAGCTTGAAGGAGGACGACGGCTTCTCTCACTCTCCTTGACAGAGAGCGACGAGGAGTTGTTATTATCGAAGGAATCGCACCCAACTTCACTGAAAAGAGCTGGTGCAAAGGCAGTCTCCGAGTTTGTGAGCAACTGGACTTTGGGGGCGCCATGGATTGCACTGAGGGGAGATGGCAGCCTGTTTTCAGTTCGATTTGCCAAGTGGAGCTGCCGAGCTCATCTTGCAAGAGAGATTTGCAGCCAGGCAGGTGTCCGCACACTCTGAATAGCAGCCGAAAGTGGCTTCAGGAAATGATGATGATGATGATGATGATGATGGCAAAGGTTCCCAAGCTTGGCTGCACAGCGGGGTCTTTTAAAAAGTGCCGATGCTTGCCTCCCACCCCCAGACATGGGTTTGACTAGTACAGGATGTGACTGGGCCTCTGCGTTTGTTTGGTTGGTTTTGGTTTTAAACTTCCAGGTGATTCTGACATGCAGCCAAATCTGGGGACCCCTGCAGTAACTCACATATTAAATGTGGGCCAAATGCTGTGCTGAATAGTGGCATAGCCCACTGCCATCTCTGGGGCAGCCTCTCCGGGGGTTTCTTCATCTGTCGAGGGGAGATGGGGCTACCTGCACTGTAAGGTTAAATAATTGCCCCCAAATGACTTTGAACTTGAGTCATCGGGCTCTGTGTAGGGGGCTCATAGCCGTTAAGCGGCACTGCCTTCCACCTGGGACTGACGAGGCTGGGATGGTGGTGAAGGTCATCACGTGTTTGAAGAACTCCACCTCGGAAATTCCTCCGGAGACTCTCCCGTGGCTCAGGGATTCAGAGCCAGGAATGGGCATGTGGGGTCTCGCCGTCAGAGCTGCTGCGAAGTCTGACTTTCTCCTCGTTCAGTCCCACACGGCTGCCTGGGTTGGGGGGCGAGAAGCCCATGGTTGGTAGCATCCGAGGAAGAGAGGCTGGATTCGGGCACTGGAAGTCATGTGACCTCTCATCCTTAGCCCTTCGGTTTCATGGTTTGGTATTAGGGAGGTTGCCGACCAGACCTTGTGCTACCAAAGCCTCCGCTCGCTAGGCGGGCCTCAGAATATTGGCTCTGTTGTGGCCCTTCTGCCCCGACAATACCATAACCAGGTGGTGTGATTCCTCCACTTGTATTGTTACAGTAGAATATGAATAAGCCACACCTTTTCCACCCTGCTTCAGGCATTTGATGGCTTTCCGTGGAGGACAAGGGTGAGCTATGTCACCATGGACACCCTTGGATGCGTCTCCTGGTGCTCGGAGTGGAATCGCTGGGCCATTTGACTCAGTGAATGATGCCGACCTGGTTTCCAACGCGACTGGACCCTCCCACCAGCAGTTCACGAGAACCACTGGCCCCCACCGGACCAGTGCTTACCTACCTGAGGGATGGCTTCCACATCCACCATCTCCCATGCGCCTTGCACTCCTCCCTCCACCTCCATGCCATCCTTCCTGTCACAGTCTTCATTTTACCTTCAGACTGCTTCTCTAAGGGAGGAAGTGGCAGGATCTCCATTTCACGGATAAGCAAACTGAGGCTCGCCCCAAGTCACACTGCTAGAAGGAGCAGACCCATAGCTCAGGTCCACCTTTCACTCTGTACCAGCCACTCCTTCAAGAATCACAGCTCTCCCCAGCCCTTAGCTGTGGATGAACGTCCCCCGGGTTCCCTAAAGGGGTAGCAGAGTGGCATCTTCCCCCGCAGGAGCCACTGTCCTTGTAGGCATCTGACCCAATTCTAAATGTGGAGGTGGTGTGTTCTGTGGCTTTGATTCCAAACTATGACAAAGCTAGTCCCATGCTTAAAAGGGATGGGTTGTCCATCTGGGGGCTGTAATATGCTTACATTTCAGTACCAGATTATAAAGTTCAAGTGCTGACTCCATTAACAATAAGCCACAAGTGACCTTGGGCAAGTTTCTCAACCTTGCTGAGCCTCTGTTTCTTCCATCAGAAAATAGCACCTCACTGCTATAGTCATGGTGACGGTTAGATAAGGTCAGGTACATGACAAGGATGCAAATGTTAGACAGTTTTACTAGGACCTTTGCAACCTGTGGGACACGACCCCTCTTAAATATATATAATTAGAGGCCCGGTGCACGAAATTCATGCACCGGAGGAGGGGCGGCATCCCTCAGACCGGCCTGCACCCTCTCACAGTCCAGGAGCCCTCAGGGGATGTCTGACTGATGGCTTAGGCCCACTTCCCTACAAGCCAGGACTAAGCCATCAGTCAGATATCCCTAGCGCTGCTGCAGAGGCGGGAGAGGTTCTTGCCACCTCCACTGCTCTTGCCAGCCATGAGCCTGACTTCTGGCTGAGCAGTACTCTCCCTGTGGGAGTGCACTGACCACCAGGGGGCATCTCCTACATTGGGCATCTGCCCCCTGGTGGTCAGTGTGCATCATAGCAACCAGTCATTCCATCGTTCGGTCTATTTGCATATTAGCCTTTTATTACATAGGATTTTTTTTTTCAAAAAAGGAACCTAATTCCAGTGGCTAAGGTGTAAATGTCAAGCAATTTTTATTCTTTATAACTCAGAGATCCCACAGCCAGAATTTCAAAGGAAATAAGAGTGTGTGTGTCTTTGTGTGTGTATGTGAGTCTATATATCTGTGTGTGTGTCAGTGTGTGTCTTTGTGTGTGGCTGTGTGTATGCCTGTGTGTCTATATATCAATGTGTGTCTTTGTGTGTGGCTGTGTGTGTCTTTGTGTGTCTATATATCTGTGTGTGTCTGTGTGTCAGTGTGTCTTTGTGTGTCTGTGTGTAGTGTATCTGTGTGTGTGGCTGTGTGTCTATATATCTGTGTGTGTCAGTGTGTGGCTGTGTGTGTGCCTGTGTATAGTGTATAGTGTATATGTGTGTGTCTATATATCTGTGTGTGTCTGTGTGTGTCAGTGTGTGTGCCTGTGAGTAGTGTATCTGTGTGTGTCTATATATTTGTGTGTCAGTGTGTGTCTTTGTGTGTGCCTGTGTGTAGTGTATATGTGTGTGTCTATATATCTGTGCGTGTCTATATATCTCTGTGTGTGTCTATATATCTGTGTGTGTGCCTGTGTGTAGTGTATCTGTGTGTGTGTCTATATATCTCTGTGTATGTCAGCGTGTGGCTGTGTATAGTGTATCTGTGTGTGTGTATGTGTGTGTCTATATATCTGTGTGTCTGTGTGTGTCAGTGTGTCTTTGTGTGTGCCTGTGTGTGTGTTTGGGGGAGTTACTAAGAGTTACTGGAGGAGCAGCTGAAGGCCCGCCTTGATTAGACTGTGGGCTGTTCTTGCAACAGTCACCCCATGTCCACGCTTCCTGCCGGCTAGTCCATCAACTAAGAATAAAATTCCAAATGGATAATATTCCAAACAAAGGATAAAATAAACCCAATTAAATAGACGGATAAAAGTAGGAAAGGTTAAAATAACAGAATTAGTGTAAAACAACTCCCTGGGCTGGGTGAGGACCCCAGCCGCAGGCTCTCAAAGCTCCCACACTCCCTCGCCAGGGCTCCTCCCGTAGCAGCTGGCGTTCACTCCCGGGAGGGTGCATGGGCGAGGCGGCCCATGGAGACGGCCTCTGCCTTCTGCAGGGTGCACCACAGCGCACAGGATGTGCTCGCTGAGCATGTTCTCCCGCTGGCAGTGTTACGCAGTGAGACCCCGAAAACCAAAGACGTGCAGAGAAAGGATGAGACAAAGATGCCAAACAGCCTCCCGACCCAAGGCCTGAGCTAAGATGGCAAGTGATGACTTCACGGTGGGTCAGGAGGAGCGCACAGGCGGTGCGATCAGAAAGTCAGGCTGGGAAATGAGACCTCAGCCGGCCGAAGTGAACTGTAAACCAGCAGGAGGCCCCTCGCAAGAGCCGCTGTTCCGACTTCCAACGGAGCAGGACCCTTTCGCCTCGTCACCTTATGCCGCTGGAGGGAACCCGGGTACCAAGCTCTCAGGCTTGGCTTCTTGGCAAATATTCTCCATCAAAAAAGTAAATAAAAATGGGCATGTGCCCATCATTCCCAAGCTATTTTTTGTTTGTTTTGTTGCAGCTTCTCTTCTGGCAAACCTTCCTCCCTTCCTGGCTTAGCTGGTTTAATCTGCTTTGGTGATTTCCTATTTAAGAGATGTTTTCTACCCAAACCAGTTGGCACCATCCTGAAAACACCCCGTGGTTTGAAGGGGAGTGGAGTGGGAGGGTCTGGACTGGTTGGGGAGAAAAGGGAGGCAGGTGAGTTGGCATGGGGTGGCAGGGGGTCTGCTGTGTTGGAGCGTATAGAACCCCTTGTATAGAAAGCATCAAGTGACCCCCCTGGAGAAAGACCCCGCTGTGGGGGCCCAGCTGGCCATGGTCTGCAGAGGAAAGGGGCCGGGGTAGTGGCTGAGGATGCGGTGAGCTGCAGGATCTGAAGGCTGGGATTCAAGCTGGTCTTACCACTCACCAGCAGTTTGAACTTGGACCTGTTACCAAACTTGGGGGTCTCACCACTTGGGGTGTCCCATTGGAGAATGAGACACGGTTGTCACAAGGTTGTTTTATTCATTTGCAACAAGTAAAGGAGACGGGGTTCACATTCAAATCTGTCTCCCTGAAGAGAGGCTTGGCCATTGCTTATGTATACCATTTCATCAATTACACTTGGCTTCTTATCGGCAATTGGCTAGTTATCCCTTTGCCTTCCTGTCAGGCTCGTCTGACAACAGCAGATAGACACTAGTGCTACGTCGTCACATTTAGCGAGAACTGCATTTAGTAAGAATGGCCCAGACCTAGAGACCCTGGTCTGAGCGGCATAATCTTCTTTTTCTGGCCTGTAAAATGGCAGCCACAGGACCAGGAAACAGTGTTTCATGTAGCTGTTGGGATTACATCAACTCATAGCTGGTAAAGGGCTTGGACCCCCATGTGCCAAGCACTGTGCAGTGTTTATTGTATTTATTGTATGGTATCGTTATTGTTTTCCCCTGGTGCTGGACATTGGCTGGTTGTGTGACTTGAAAATTAAAGGGAAATACTCAGAATCCAATGAGGAAGTAGGCATTTCTCCCCTGAGACTATTGTAAGCACTGGATGAGGTTTAATCAGACTCAGGATTGCCTCATGCCCGGCCTTCGGAGGCCAGGAAGCTGGATTTAAAGCCTGGACCCTCCACACAGTGTGTGGCTTTGGGCAGTGACTTCCCTGGTTATGCCTCAGTTTCTTTACCTGTAAAAAGGGGATAACAGGACCTCGGGTGCTGTAATGATAGCAAAAACAATGCATTGGATGAGACCATGCTTGGCCCGTGATAGGAACTCTGCAAACATATGCTGCGATTGTGTGTATAGAAGATATTTCTAAGAGAAAAATGCAGTAATTTTAAAAAACAAGATTTTCATGGTGAGTCAGGCGTTACAATTAAACGTGCACCTGGCTTTCCCCTCTTTTTTCTGGACAACTCTCCTCCGCCCACTCCCCATGCTGCCATGTCTTCCTTCTCCATCCCCTCCATGGAGGAGAAAGGACTCCAGCCCATCTGGGTCCAACTCCAGGGAAAGATGCCAAAACAACCTCCTGAGCTGGGGCCTCGCCGACTGATAAGAAGGCCGAAGAGAGGTGAGCTGTGAAAATTAAACAAATCCCAGTGTCTTTGAAAGGTCACCGGCTCTGAGGTTGGCCGTGCTGCCGGCCAGCAGGAAGGGGGAAACTTGGGAGCCATGAAACTGGTGTCAGGGGCACCAGAGAGAGAGAGAGCAGCCCCAGGCATCACGCCCAGCAGGTCGGCAGCCTGCGAGATGGTGGAGGGATTGTCTGCGCAGCTGGCCGTGCGCACATACCTGACGACACCGCGTGCCCACGTGGACGAGTTGTACCCCACCTGGAAGAACTCACTTGCAAGGGAAACAGTGTTTCTCTCTGCCCCTCGGCAGACAGGGTTGCTCTCTCAGGATCGTGGGCATCTGCTCTCTGAGCAGCAACACGGGTGGAGGGGAGATGGTGCTGGGGTCCTGCTGGCCCCGTGGCTGCCCTTCCCCAGGGATCTGCGTGAGACTCGTGACGCCCGTCGCCCCCCTGGCCTTGCCCGAGGGCTTTGGGCTGTGCTGGGTTTTCCAGCTCCTTGCACCTGTGTCGGGCGGATGGAGGGTCCACACTGGGCCTGTGGCGCCCGGTGAGAGGGAGGACAGGCCACAGCAGGAGAGTGGAGGGAGGAGGCCCCAACTTTTGGCTGCAGAACATTGACAACCCCCCACATCGCGGGGCTGGCACCACGCAGTGTACATGCCTCGCAGCAGCGCCGTGCAAGGAGCAGGTCCCTCTACGATCCCATTGGACAAACGCCAAAGCAGAGGCTTTGGGGCCTGGCTCTGCCTCGCCCTGGCTATAGTCGCGAGGTCACCAACTTACCCAGGACCCTGCTCCTAATGGCACTGCATCACTGCTTCCCACCTCTCAGCCCTTGGCACGTCATGCACTGGTTGGGAGTCCCCATTCCTCCACCGCTACCAGCAACACCAACCCCAGTCTGGGAGAGAAAGAAAGCAGTCTCCTTTCACAGACTGGAGACTCGAAGAACCTGGACCCCCAGTGCCGGCTCCCCGCACCCCAGGTCCAGGGTGCACAGACCTTCCTCATACACCACCTTCAGCCCATGGGACATACGCTCCTGAATGTCCTCTGGAAGTGAACTTGGAAGTGGCCAAATGCAGTCAACCCCTGCCTTTTCCTATGAGTATGGAAATATTCATATTATATTAATTTATGATACAATGTGTCATATTAATGATATGTATGTCATATATTAATTTATGCATATTATATATATCATATTAATTTATATGATATGCTAGAGGCCTGGTGCACAAAAATTTGTGCACTCAGGGAGAGGGTCCCTCTTCCCAGCCTGTGCCCTCTCACAGTCTGGGACCCCTCGAGGGATGTCCACCTGCTGGCTTAGGCCTGCTTCCCCGGGTGATCGGGCCTAAGATGGCAATCAGACATCCCTTTAACAGCTCAGGAGCCCTCAGGGGATGTCCACTTGCCAGCGGGGAGCAGGCCTAAGCTGCAGTCAGACATCCTTAGCACTGCAGAAGAGGCAGGAGAGGCTCCCACAACCACCGCTGTACTAGCAGCTGTCAGCCTGGCTTGTGGCTGAGCAGAGCTCCCCCTGTGGGAATGCACTGACCACCAGGGGCAGCTCCTGCATTGACTATCTGCCCCCTGGTGGTCAGTGTGTGTCATAGTGACCAGTCATTCCCAATGGTTCTGCTGTTAGGGTCAATTTGCATATTACCCTTTTATTGTATAGGATTATATAGGATAGAGGCCTGGTGCATGGGTGAGGACCAGCTGGTTTGCCCTGAAGGGTGTCTCAGATCAGGGTGGGGTTCCTGCTGGGGTGCCTGGCCAGCCTGGGTGAGGGGCTGAGGGCCATTTTCAGGCTGGCCATAGCCCCTTCAGAGTGAGTGCCCCCCCCCCTGGAGTGCCTGGGTGAGGGGTTAAAGGCTGTTTGAAGGCTGGACACAGCCCCTTCAGGGAGAGAGGTCTCCCCTGGCGTGCCTGGGTGAGGGGCTGATGGCTGCAGGCTGGCCACAGCTCCCATTGACCCAACGTCCCAGCAAGGTTGGTTAGAAGCAGGTTTCTGAGGTTTATTTATCTTCTATAATTGAAACTTTGTTGCCTTGAGCAAAGACCACAACCTGCCTAGGCAGGCAGTTTCCTCCATCACTGGTGCAATGAAGCCTCCTGTTTGCTCTAGCTCCATGGCTGCTGGCCGCCATCTTGACTGGGTTAATTTGCATATAGCCACTCTGATTGGTTAGGGGCGTGGCTTGGTTGGTGGGCATGGCTTAGGTGTCTCAGAGTGATGGTTAATTTGCATATTACTCTTATTAGATTCGATGTCATATTAATGATATGTATATCATATATAAATTTATACATATGATATATATGTCATATTATATTAATTCATGCCTATGTCTTGTTACACAAAACATAATTATAAATGTATTATATCCATGCCTACGTTCACATACACAGATGTGTCTATAGAAAGATATAGGTAGATATAGATATGAATGAACATGTGTATGAATACGTATATGTGAGTGGCTGGGTGAATGATACGGATTGCCGCAATCAAATGGGAAGCCACAGAATGCTGCATTTGTTCCGTGGTCCCGGCTCAGGACAGATGTACGATGTGGCTTTGCCACCAGGAAATAGCAGTCGAGCTGGAGAGACTATTCACCGAGCTCCTGGTCCTCCAGGGCACCAGCGTCTTTGCTGTGTGTTGGTCTTCTTTGCGTGGCCCCTTTCCTGTGAGTACAATGTCAGCTTCTGGTTTATCACGGTGGACAGTCACCTGCCACCTGTCGAGTCAGACTTTTGCCTATAAATTGGTAGCAAAGGGATAATATGAAGGTGGTGGCAAAAGTCCATCCCTTTGGCCGTTTGGGTCAATCCAGGAGAAAAGGAAGACCTCACCAATCAAGTCACAGGTTCCCAGCTGGAACATTGGTGCAAAAAGGACACAAGCTGCAAAGTCAGGCCCTAGGTCCAGACACCACCGCCCCGTCACTCACTTCGTCATCTTAAGTCATTTCATCCACCCCCCCAGCCTCAATCTTCTCATGTACATAAGGAGGATAACACTCATCATTTAATACTTAAGGATTAAATAACAGATAAATATGTATCAACTCAAACTCTCAGTTCCTATCACAGCATGCAAGCCAACCCATGTCTCCTGAGCATTTCTCACTCCCGCTCACCGTCCAGGTTGTTTAATACCCATTGTGTTTATCCACTGCCGAATGTGTCACTGTCGGAAATTATGTGTCAGGAAAGATAGTCTCCAAAAATGGCCACCAATAATTCCTCCCCTCCCTGCATGCACCTGCCACTCCTTTCAGTAAGAGGTTGGAGTTCTTTTCTCCTCTTCTTGAGTGTGGGCTGGCCCCGGGACTTGATTTAACCAGTAAAGCATACAGGAAGGAATTTTCTGGGACATCTGAGCCCTGACAAGGACTTGGGCTGCTGCCTTCCTTTCTCGAAGCCCAGCCCTCCAGTTGTAAGGATCTCCAAGCTGGACCACTCAGTGATGAGACACCTGGAGGACGGAGGCTCTCTTGGCATTTCATCCAAATCACCAGGTAGATACGAGCACACGAATGACTCCAGCTGCGATCCCATCAGGTGGAAGAACAGCCAGCTGAGCCCTATCCAAATGCCAGACCCATGATATAATGAAAATGAAAAAAAAAAAAAATCAGTGAGTTTGGGAATGTTTGTTAGTCAGCAGACACTTACTTCCCCTCATCTGGATATGGGCCCAAATGCTAGGATCTTATGTTTGTTTCCACTGTATCCTTGGGTCTAGAATGGTATCTGGCACTTGGCAACGGTTTACGTATTTTACTAGATGGTTGAAGCCATTCTTTCAAATGGAGATGGTATTTTGTTCCAGTGTCTAGGCAAGCAAGACCCTGCCCCTGTTGATTAGAAACAATGGGGTATATTCTTTATCTGAAATTACCTATTCCCGTTTAATAAGGGCAGACAGACAGATGATAGTGACATAAAGCAGGACCATGAGGCGACCTGGGAATATCTTCACACAGAACTAGGCAGCCAGGTGTTCCCATGTCCCCCTTTCAAAGGGTATCCTCCTCACTAAATTCTGGATGCCTTGCTTTCCATCTGTGGCCTACACCCCATTCCTCCCCTTCCCTGTAACAAAAGGGGACCCTCCAGCTTCCAACCGGTGCTGAGCAAATGTGTCTTCTGTTTCTGTTCCCTTGGCACTGGTTTCCCACTGGAGACCGGGTGTCTGTGTTCCTCACCGGCTCATCAGCCTAAGAATAGGAAGGTCTGAAGACAGGCGGCTTCTGCTCCCCCTGCCCCCATCTCCCAGCCCACGTGTGCTCTGGAGAAAGGGGCTGCTTCTGGCTGTGAGCAAGAGGTGGCAAGGGCGAGAGATGCCCAGCCTTCCCTTATCTGTCCCCAAGCATCAGATCCCTGCTTCAGCCTTTCCCTCCTCCCTCTCCCCCCCCCCCCCCCCAGGCCTGGCCTGACAGGCGTGTACGTTAGCACTTTTCAAAAGCAGTGTCCACTTTGGGAACAGTGTTGGGGCCCAAGAGCAGTCACTTCCTTTGACAAATGCCAGCGTTGACAGCTGGACGCTGTTTTACAAACCCTGGCCTCCTGCTTACTCCCTGGGGGTGCCGGGTAGAGCAGGAAGGAGCTCAGAGACAAGTCTTCACCAAGGACAGTGACACTCGAGAGGGCGTCCACTTGGTGGGAATATGTGCACGCTGAGGAGGGGCAGTGAGCTCTGGGGCCCGACAGGCCTCACTGTGCCAGCTCCCTAGCCCGTCCCTTAGCTCATGCCCCCGAACCTCACTGTCCTCACCTGGAAGCAGAGGCAGTTACCATGCTGGGTAGTTTATCTGTTCCTGGCTCACAGATGGCCACAAACTCAGCTGAGAATAGCACGCATTTATTCTCTCAGTTTCTGTGGGGGAATCGGTACATTGCTTAGCTGAGTCCTCTAGCTTGAGGTCTCACAAGACCACACTCCAGCTGCTGCCTGGGCCTGGGGTCTCATCTGAAGGCTGGACTGGGGAAGGATCTGCTCCCAGTCTCCTGTGATGTTGGCAGGATCTAGTTTTCTGCAGTTTGTAGGACTGACGGCCTCATTTCCTTACTGGCTGTTGGCAGGAGGCTGTCCCTGCTTCTGTGCCCCATGGGCCTCCCCAATGTGGTGACTTGCTTCACCAAAGCCAGCAAGGGAGAGAGTCTGCTAGCAAGACAGAAGTTATAATCTTACATAACATGCCACAGAAGTGACATCCCACCCCTCTGGCAGGTGTTATTAGATAGAAGCAGGTCACAGGTTCCATTCATGCCCGAGGGGGTTGGTGGTTTTATAAGGGCATGGCCCCAGGAGGTGAGACTGTTGGGGACTATCCCTGAGCCTCTCTGCCAGGCTTATGTAACTCATAGGTGGGAATGAAGAAGCTGATATAGGTGAAACGCTCAGTATGGGCCTGGGATTGTCTGTTTGGGATCCCAACAGAACACAGATGGCACATTCAGATGAGATCCCTTCATTAAACTTCCTTCAAGGTGTGGAAAGGGAGCAGGGGACCAAAAAAGAGAGTCAGTGAAGTCCCCTGGGGCTAGCACAAAGAGACACTGTTAACCCCCTACAACTGAGGAGGCAAGGGGAGTGCTATAGACTCATTGGGTCCCTCCAAATCTATGTGTTAGAGGTTGGGCCTCTGGGAGGTGATGAGGTCATGAGGGTGGGGTCCTGGGGAATGGGATTAGTGCCCTCATAAAAGAGACCCCTCCCATGTGAGGACTGAGCAAGAAGATGGCTATCTATGGTCAGAAATCAAGTCACCAGACACCAAATCTGCTGGCACCTGGATCTGGAGACTTCCTAGTCTCCAGGGCTAAGAAATGAAGACAGCATAGACCGGTGGCGTAATCAACAGACATTTGTGATGGCAGCCCGCACAGGAGGAGAGAGAGGTGCTGTTTCTAGAACCTGGAGGAACCTGTGTGGAGAGGGCTGCCTACCCGGAGCTGCAGCTCCTACTGGGGCCGACCAGTGGTCCAGCAGGGAAAGGCCCCGAGCTCTCTCCCCCACCTTCCACCAGCCGAGAGCCGAGGGAGTCAGAGAGCAAGGGAGCCCTTAACGGGTCCCCGCTGGTCAGCCTCTCCAAAGGATCAGGCATATCTGGGGCTGAGATGCACCCCACAGTCGTCCATGCCAGGAAGTTTCCAGGGCAGCTCGGTAACTGCTTCCAAAACGGAAACACCTCTGGGTTCTCAGGCCCTGGAGGTCCATGGTCCAGTGCAGGAGCCAGCAAACTGCGGCTCGTGGCTCCAGCCGGCCCACCCCGTCTGCATAAATAAAGCTTTATTGGAACTCAGCCAAGCTCCCCCCCTTCGTGTATTGTCTCTGGCTGCTTTCCCTGCAACGGCAGTGTGGAGTGGTGGCCATAGAGATCATCTTGCCCTCAAAATGTAAAATGTCTGCCGTCTAGCCCTTCGCAGAAAAAATTCGTCATCCCCTGGTCTGGTGGGAAGTTACCAAAATAAGTTGAAGCTCTTGTGGAGGACAGGGGTCGGTAGGAATTGAACATCCCTGCTGTAACGCTGATGGGTGATGCATCAGGGCTGGGGTCAGGTTAACCGGCACAGCTCTGCGGAGGGAGTGTCCCCGTGCTTCTCAGGGGCTCTGCTTTCAAAGGCAGAAGTGACATGGCCACACAGGGCCATCCCGTCTCATCCTGCCGTGGACAAGGTGGGCGCACAGAGACAGCCCTGGGTGCTGGGCAGCAAAAAGGGAAGACCCCCTCCCCCCCCCCAAAAAAAATCCCAGAATGCCCTGAATCCAGTCAGCATGTTCTCACCAGATTTCTATCTTCAAAGCTTCCTATAGTGGATCCCCCTCTTATGTTAGAAAGTTCATTTTTTTTAGGGGGCAGGACCTAGGGCCTGGGGAAGGATTTTTGTTTTTATTTTTCTTTATTTTAAGGCAGTTTACTTTCAACATAATTTGTGTTGGTTTCCAGTGTGCGGCCCAGTGGTTAGCAATAACCTATTTTATTGGTCGTTAGAGGTAGGAAGTGTCTTCACGGTTTATTCACTCAACAAACGCGAGAGCTCTCCTCTGGGACAGGTGCCGAGTGGCGGGTGGGGACATCCCTGGTTCGTCTCTGAGCCAGGGTCTTGGTCACGAGAGGCCCCCCTCCTCCATGTGGCCGGTCCTTTCACTTCCGACGTCACTTTCCTCATCCCTGGGAGGTGGTGACATTCTACCCCAGAAGGCAGTCACGAGGCTGCGGGAGCTCGTGGGGGACAGAGGCCCTGTGCTCTCACACACGCGAGGGTCATGGTGTGTCCAGCACAGAGGCAGACGGGGAAGGGGGTGGCCCGGGCCAGGGAGAGGGGGTGGGCAGTGATGTTTAACGGGTGGGAGCTTCAGTTTTGCAGGATGACGAAATCCTGGAGAGGAATGGGGCGGAGGTTGGCCAACACTGTGACTGTATTTAGCGTCACCTACTCTTTTGTAAAGAGAGAGAATGGGTAGGTAAGCTTTTAGGAAGCCTCACTCGTGGCTGTTGGGCTTTGCTGCCCCCCACCGTGGACTCCTGAACCCCGAGCCCTTTGCTCCTTGCAGCTGTCAAGTGGACTCCCTACCCCCGCTCATCCATCACTAGGTCCCTGCGCTCATCTATCACCCCAGGCGCCCAGGCACCCGCCCATCTCTCAGTTGGGCCCATGCCGCCCGCCTCTTGCCCACCTTCCCCAGCCCATGAGCCCCAGAACATGGGGCTTGTCTCTCTGCCCCACCCGCCTCTCCTCCCCCCTTGCCTCCAGGACCCTCTCTCCTGCCGTTCCCCATCCCCCTCCAACTGAGGGAGACACAGGAGCCAGATGGCAGCAGGTGCTACCGTGACCAAACGGACCCACCTGCCTGGAGCTGATGCCCTGGCCCATTCCAGGGGCATCGCCTGGGGGGGGGGGGGGGGGGCGGGTCTTACGAAGCGCAGAGTCTGAGGCAGGAGGTCCAGGTGGGAACTGGGACTCGCCTGTCAGCCCGCCTCCCAGGCGGTGCGGATACTGCCGGTCCAGGAGCCACCCTTGGAGGAGCCACATCTAAGAAGCACCCAATCCCCCACCTGCTGCCTGACCCCCAGGACTCGGAGGAAGAACCCCAATGATATCGGGAGTCTTG
The DNA here is from genome assembly GCA_004026665.1 of Murina feae. Taxonomy (NCBI): domain Eukaryota; kingdom Metazoa; phylum Chordata; class Mammalia; order Chiroptera; family Vespertilionidae; genus Murina; species Murina feae. The sequence goes on along the minus strand of PVJC01003879.1, from coordinate 17,364 downwards.
ATTGCATACGTTGGGGAAACTCCAGTCCCCACCATTTGGATGCATCGCAACGTGGGGTGCGACTTTTTACGTTACCAAGCAGGTCGGTAACCCTCCGGGAGGAAGATGGGCAGCCGGTGGGATGAAAGAGGTTCTCTTTTTACAAAAGCAACTGATGAGGGAAGAGGACAAGCTTTCATCGCAGAAGAAACCCAAACAATAGAAGTAAATATGGCCCCGACCAGGGGGTGGACATAAACCCCTCCTCCCTCCTCCCTCCTCCCTCCTCCCTCCTCCCAGCAAATAAGAATGTGGAGGAGGAAAGTGGCTGAAGTAACTGAGCCAGCACCACCTTGACCAGGCGATCAAGGCCACCCTCCCCCCCAAACCCCCCCTGTGAGGATAGCGACAGCGTGGTGGGAACGGCGCTTGGCTTCTGTGCCCTTCCTCCCAGGCACCCATCACCCGGTCTCGTCGTGAGAAAAACATCCGACGGACCCCAGTCCAAGGACATCCCACAAAACGCCAGACCAGAGCTCCTCAAGCCATCAAGGTCGTGAAGCAACAGGAAAGATGGGAAAATTCAGAGATTGCGTTTACTCATCATGACTCTTTCGCTGTGCGACCCCGGGGTGGGACCTCAGAACGAAGTCAGAAGCACGAGGGTCTGAAAGGTGGCGAAAGCTCACGTCTGAGTGCAGGTTAGCCCGGCCGGTGTGGCTTAGGGACTGAGTGTCCATCTGTGAACCAAGAGGTTGCCGGTTCGATTCCCAGTCAGAGCACGTGCCAGGGTTGCAAGCCTGGTCCCCCGTGTGGGGCGTGCGGGAGGCAGCTGATGGATGACGTGCCTCTCCCATCATGTTCCTCCTTGTCCCTGTCCCGTCCCTGCTTTCCAAAAATCAATAAAGACATGTAAAAATGAATAAAGTCTGCATGCAGTTTAATTAACAGTATGTGCCAAGTTGGTTCCTTCCGGGCTGTGCCCACCCTCAGCCACTGTCTCAGGGCCCCCCTGGAGGACATGAAGTCCCCGATATTCCCTGTCTGCCAACGAGGGCTGAGCCACTCCAGGGCCTGTGCGCAGTCTCCCCAGGAGAGGGGTGTGGATTCAGGCCACGGGAGCGCCACGCCTGGGGATGGGGACACAGGCAGGGCACTGGGACCTCAGGGACCTGTGGGAGAGCCACCAGGGAGGAGCCCCACCCCTCCCATCCTGGGCACCTCCTCCCGTCCTGGGCCATCAAGCAGCCCCCAGGCTGCGTCCCTCCTTCTGGCCACCACTGTCCTGGGGCCGAGGCCCGTGCTTCCCGTCGGACCCTCAGTCGCCTCCTTGTGGAGTGAGATGGTCATTTGATCAGAACGCCATGATCTTTATACCCTTGTCCCTTCAAAACAGGGCAGAACCTTTCCTTCAACAGTGTATCACACCGACGCCTTAAGCATGGAACTGGAAAGGGAGGGTGGCAGCATTCACCTCCCGGTCCCCGAGCCTCAGTGCCGTGGAGCCTCAGTGCCGTGGGCACCTCTGCAGACGCTGCAGGGAGAGGAACCACTAGACACTGTTTGAAAAGCAATCTCAATAAATCGACTGAAATGGCAGAATTCTGTCGTCTTTGACCCACTTCTGAACTGTATCCAGCCAAACAGACGTGACAGTGACTCCCCCAGGGAACATGGGCGAGGGTTTTGACTGCAGCACATTTGGTAACATCAAAAGGATCGGCGTGTCCTGGCCCGGTGGCTCCGTTGATTGGAGCGTCCCACACAACAACAAAAGGCTGCGGGTTCGATTCCTGGTCGGGAAGCAACCTGGAGGCAGCCGATCGATCACAGCAATCTCTCTCTCTCTCTCTCTCTCTCTCAAAATCAATTTTTAAAAAACAACGTATCCTTGGTGAGGATTTTAAAAAAAAAACCTGGCATGGGCCACGCATCCATCAGCAGGGAGGTGGCTGAGTAATGACGGTGCATCCAGAGTGGAATAGTATGCAGCTCTCAAAAAGAAGGAGGTCCCCCCCCCCCCCGCCATGGATTTTAACTTGAAACTATGTCCAGGACACACTAGTGACCAATGCACCTTTCAGGACGATGACATGGTGTGACCCAGTGTCTGCAAAGGGGGAGCAATCCCTCGTGTGCATTTCTTTCCTGGACTAAGGAGAGGGTATGGGAAGTCCACATGCAGTGATTCTGTTGGTTCGCTGACGGTGAGAGGGTGGTACGCCCCTGTGAGTGTCTGAGTTTTCCTTATTTTCAGAGCTACTACTCCGAGTTACAAAGGTAAGAATGAAAACCAACACCTCTGCGAGCTGCTGGCAGGAGGAGGAGAGCGGAGGGGCAGCCTCGGCCTCGCCTTTGCCCCTCGGCCCCAGGCTGTTCCCCCGGCTGGCCCACTGGTTGCAGAGCACCCCCGCCTGTCCCAGCCGCCCCTGGCCCTCCCAGCGGCGCTCCTGGGCTGTCTCAGGTTGACAGGGTCCATGCTGCCCAGCCCACCAGCTCTCAGCGGGCCTGCTGCCCCGGCCCTGACCCCAGCTCTCCGAGAGGTTGAAAGGCCACTGTGAGATAACCCAGCTCCACGCCCCACCGTGCAGGTCAGTCAGAAAGCATCGACGCGGAGGAACCCCTTGGCTGCCTCTCCAGGGTCCCCTCAGAGCCTCCTGTGATAACAGCCGTGAGGTGCCGAGCCCTGCGGTGTGCCAGGCTCTGTGCGGGGCCCTTTAGCGTTTCCCCGAGTCTCAGCCTCACAGCAGGGCTCCCAGGTAAGAGCATGGACTCTGAAGACAGGCATCCGCGATCTCTGGGCCTCAGTTGCTCATCTGTGAAATGGGAATGATAATAGTGCCTTCCTTCCCTGTAGGGTTATTGAGAGGATTAAATGATTATATGTGTGTGTGTGTGTATAAAATTACATATATGTATATGTTTACATATATCTTTTATCTATATGTTCTTTTATCTATATCCTCCTGTCTACGTATTCTCTTTTCTATATATACTCTTATCTATGTGCATATATATTTAGTTATATATATGATAGGTAAGTAGCTAAATAGGTGATAGATAGATGATGGATAGAGATAGACATATGAATAGATGATAGATAGGTGATAGATAGATGATGGATGGATAGGTAGGTAGGTAGATGATGGATGGGTGGATAGATGATAGACAGGTAGATAGATATATGGATAGATGATAGATGGATAGATAGATAGATGATAGATAGATATATAGATAGATAGATGATAGATGGATAGATAGATAGATGATAGATGGATAGATAGATAGATAGATAGATAGATAATGGATGATAGATAGATAGATAGATAGATAGATAGATAGATAGATAGATAGATGTTGGATAGATAGATGATAGGTAGGTAGATAGATTAGATAGATAGATGATAGATGATGGATGGATTGATAGATAGATAGATAATGGATGGATAGAGAGATAGATAAATAGATAGATGTTGGATAGATAGATAGATGATAGGTAGGTAGATAGATTAGATATATAGATGATAGATGATGGATGGATTGATAGATGATAGATGATGGATGGATGGATGGATGGATGGATGGATGGATGGATGGGTAGATAGATAGATAGAAAATGATAGATGGTAGGTAGGTAGGTAGGTAGGTAGGTAGGTAGATGATAGATGGACCAGAACAGAGCCAGTGTTTACGAAGCGCTGCCCCATGTAATTTGTCTTGAGGATGGTAGATAAGGGCTCTGGTGTTGAACCCAGACTAGGCCTGGCTTCCAGTCCCATTTCCGTGGATAATAATGAAGTCTCTCAAGGTGATTGGCAGGGAGGCTAGTGTCCCCTGTTGCTACCCCTCAGAGAGCTGGTGTCAGATGGGACATGCCCCTGACAATTAGGAGCCACTGGGATGACTCTCCAAGGAGAGAAGACTCGGCCAGGCGTTGGAGGGGTTTCCCTATGGGCGGGGGCCTGGTCTTTGCAGGGATGGGTGTGGGGATGGGTGTGGGGATGGGTGTGGGGATGGGTGTGGGGATGGGTGTGGGGATGGGTGTGGGGATGGGTGTGGGGATGAGTGTGGGGATGGGTGAAGCACTGGCTCATCTTGCTGCAGAGCAGAAGGGGGCACCACCATGTGCACTGCATTCTGGGTGGTCTGTGTGCACAGCTGCTCCCGGGGTTGTCATACAGAGGCCCTGTCAGTACCTGCCCAGCCTGTGACCTTGGAAATGTGCTGATGAGGAGGTGGAGGGGGATCCTCTCCCAGGCCTCAAGGCAGCTCACTGTCCTATCCTACCTTTGCCAAAGGTTGGCCTCGTTCATCTCCTAGAACTTTCTGTAAAATGGGGACACTAGCAGATCAGGACCTTAGAACACTACAAACAACAAAATTGTCTGTTGGTGGTTAGAACATTACAGTTCAATCCCCTGAACGTCTGGCTGGGAACATTATGCGTGCTCTCTTGTTTCGGTCTCCCCTCGACCCCCATGAGCTGGGGACTATTTTAGTCCCCAACTTTCAGGCAGGGGGGTGGGGGCTGCAGAACTGACCACATGAAAAGCTGTCACTTACCGAGCGCCCACCAGGCACTGTGCTGAATACTTTCCTCGCAAGGTTGCCACGATGACTAGACGATGTGGGTAAAAGGGCTGCTCTCCCCATTTCTCAGATGGGAACACTGAGGTGCAGAGGGCTCCAACCACTCACATCCAAAGCCTCAGAGGGAGCGAGTAGCGGAGCTGGGATGCAAATCAGAGGCTTTTCGGGCTCCAAGAGCCTGTCTCCTTCCGCAAAGCGCGGGGGACCCCTAGTGGCAGACTTGCGCCTCGTCTGAAAACGGTTCTGCAGAAGGGGGACTGGTGGTGGGCCTGCAAGGCGAGGGGCGGGGAAGCCGGCAGGGGAGATGCTTCCCCCCTTGTGGCAAGAGAAAGGGAGACTCCCGTGAAAGCAACTGAATTATTCCGCTGTGGTAAGAGGGTGAAAAATGAAAACCGACCCCAGTGTGCAACAACAAGAGATCACTTCAGTCAATCCATTTATACAGCGCCCTGCAAGAGGCCGCCTAAGCCGGTGTCACAGGACAGTGAGTAATTTGGAAAGAAAATGTTCAAAAGCTTCGTGGAAAAGCAGGCTGGAAGCAATCATGTCCGACCACTCTGTCTTTTAAAAAAATAATCTGCGTCTTACATCCTCTCGGCCGTGCAGTAAATCAGTGGTGCCTGCTGATACCCGAATGGTAAGATTGATTATAGGCGCTTTTTAAATATCCTTTCTACCTATGGGTAGTCTCCAAATTTGATACACCTGACCCAGCGGTTCTCAACCTGTGGGTCGTGACCCCTTTGGCGGTCGAACGACCCTTTCATGGGGGTCGCCTAAGACCATCCTGCGTATCAGATATTTACATGACGACTCATAACAGTAGCAACATTACAATGACGGAGTAGCAACGAAAATAATTTTATGGTTGGGGGGGTCACCACAACATGAGGACCTGCATTAAAGGGCCAGAAGGATGAGAACCACTGAATCCTAACTGCCTTATTTTTCCTCTGGATAAAAACACTGTCCTATTAAAGAGATTAAAACCTCTTTTCATCATCCTAGGAGAGAAAAAAGTCCTCGCCCTCTGAGGCCTTAGTCTACCCACCTATAGATGACATTGGGCTGCACAACCTTCAAATGACCCAATCGTGTCCCATTACTAGACACACTGCTCATGTTTTGGGATGTTCTCAAAGTTGGGGTGCACCCAAGGAGCTCTTCTAGTGGGGGTGGGAGGGTCATATCCACCGCTCATTTCCACCCCTTCCCTGCCCCACAACCCCCTAGGGAAGGTGGGATGCCTGATTCTACCCATTTGACAGAAGGGCAAGTCGCTGGCATGTGCACTTCTGGTTCTCCAAACTCCATTCGTGAGCTGCAGCTAAAATTCTCCGAAGTGGGGGACCCTGCAGCCCCTGCGGGGCATGGTCTGAGGACCCCCTGCCAGGAGTTTCGGTCAATCTTCTGATCTGGGTCACTGGCTGCCCACATGGCGAGGATTTCACTCGCGGACACGGCGTGCCTCAGTGTTGCTTTCTGTCAAATGGGGCAACAAATTGCTTCTGGAATCCTTCCTACCATGAGTTGGATGGGACTGGAGAAAACGGAGCTGAATGGGCCCTGGCTGGGTAGGTCGGTTGGAGCATCGTCCTGGTGCCACCCACGTTGCAGGTCAATCCCTGGGCAGGGCGCATGCAAGAAGCAACCAAATGAATGCGTAAGGGGGTGGAACAGCAGACTGACCAATCTGTCAAATCAAACAAGGACCAGTCCTTCCCCTAAGCCTATCCTGCAGGCAGGGGTGGGGGTGAAGGATGAGGCTGGCGTGACATCTGGAGAAGGGGTGGGACATTTGCGAGCACCTAAGAGAAACACTTAGAGAGAAGCATGCCTTTAGAATGTCCCCAGGAAGGTGCCGCGCCCTCTGCCTGACACTTGGCAGGTGCCCTGCAGGTATTTACAGAAATCCAGCCACCTCACTGTCCTCAGCCGCATCCTTAGGTTCGGCCTGTCCTTGCCTCTAGCAGCGAGTCCCACCAGCTCAGCCCAGCCCTCTGAACCCAAATCCAGATGCTAAGAAGGTCCCAGGGGGTTCCCATGCAGCAGCCTAGACACCCATGAGTTACAGGTTGTCCTTTATTCCTCCCACCCACCGGCTCTCAGACACTGATGGTCTCTTGGCTTCTCAGTGGGGCGTGGGGGAGCTGTGAGGCACCCCTGAGTTACTCTCAATGTTATTTGCAGGCCAGCTCTCACCTGGTGGAGCTCGTTTATTGAGCACTTACTACATACAAGGCGCTGTGCTCAGGGCCTGGTGACCCACATCAGACCCTCCTGCCCTCGGAAGGAGGGGGCACCGTCGCCCCGTTTCCTGATGAGGAAGTAGAGGCGCTACTGTCACCTCCTGGGGACACCTAGGTGTTTGGAGCTACCTGTGGTCCGGGCCGGTGGCGACAGCAGCAGCACCTAATTGCGATTTCCTCCATGACAGAGGCAGCCTCCCTCTCCTGCCCCCCCCCCGTCCCCCCGCCCTCGGCAGGGCACCTGCAGTTCCTGACATCACGGGGCCCAGGCCTCCCCCGGGGCTGAGCTCGGGTCACGGTCTCTTTAAGAAGAAACTGACCTGCTCGGACCCTGAAGGCTCCAAGTTTCTGATCCACCGGCAACCACAGCGGCTCCTGCTCCCAGGCCGTGCGAGTGTCCTCGCTGGGGAAGGACCGTCTCCCAGGGCCTGGCCATCTTGGAGAGAACGGGTGGGCCCTGTCGGCCGCCCTGCCCGGGGTGGTCCACTGGTATCCCCATGAGTCTGGCGTCCTCTGCCCTGGCCTCCGGCAGCCCCACCAGCTGGCCTGACACCCAGGCTCTGGGGCCGCACGCGCCCAGGGAAGGCCACGTCCCCCCTCTCTCATCGGGGGTCCGAGTTGTTCTAGAAGCGTCTGATGGTCGTTTTCAAAAACCTTATTTTACATCTGTTCTGAAGTAGAGTGATCTTACAGCCCAAGGAAAGGCATGTGGGTGGGGGACCGCCCACGCATGGCGAGCTGGTGGAGAGAGACACTCGCCTTCTGCCTCACGCTTTAAGAAACTGACGGCAACTTGGGGTTCGGTCCTCGACTTGCCAGGAAGAGCTTTTCCCAACGTCCCTTCAGTCATCCCAAGTGCCCGGGTCCTGGACTAGGCCCATTGACCCCTTCTGCGCTGTGAGACATCAGTGGGTACACAGCCACTCTCTTCTGAATGGAACTTAGTAGCAATCTGTGACACAGGGCGGCCTTCATCGTCACCTTCCCCGCCACAGTATCTCTGGACACTGTGACTGTTTGGCTGTGGCCACCCCAGCGCAGCAGCCATCACCTGCATCTCGCATCAGGATGGCTGCGCAGGCTCCTCCCAGGCTCCTCCCAGGCTTCCTGCCTCCATGCTGCCCCCTGGAGGTCACTCCTCAAACCAGCTGGGGAGGGCTCTTCCAAGTCCAGGTACTGGTCTGCAAGTCCCCTGGGGATTGAACAACAGCCTTTTCTGAACAGAAAGAGACACTCAATGAATTAGGATGAGAAGGGGACAAGGACCCCCAGTCACACGAGACTGCTCGCCTCCCGCAAAGAGCAGGGCCGAGACAGGATGGCCACTCTCACCACCGCCACTCCACACTGTCCTGCAGGCTGCAGCCCCGGAATGAGGCGAGAAAAAGAAATAAGAGGCGAGCAGACTAGAAAGGAAGAAGTGAAACTGTGTCTCCTCACAGATGCCCCAACCCCCTGGGGCACGCACACCCAAGAGTCCTGACTCGTAGCAGGTACTGATTTCTGTGGCCCATTTGAAGACGCCAGAACGGTGTCCCCGAGTGTGCGGCGGGGAAGACATGTGCAGAGCCAGCCTAGGAATTAACGTCAGGTTCCAGAGGAGACCCCTTCCCGCCCCCAACCCTGCCCCGTGGTTCTCCCTCCAAAAGCCCTGTGCTGACTTTCAGCAGCGCGTGTCTGGCTCAGAGTAAACACTGAGTGCATTATCCATCCAAGCGGGGCTGCAAACACTGCCTCGTGACTCCCCACGGCTCTAAGGGAAATCCAACGCGCTCACTCTGGCCTCCGAGGCTCTGTGTGGCATGGACCCTGCCCCCTTTCCAGCTTCTTCTTATGGTTCCTCCCTCCCTGCATGCAGCCACCTGTCCTTCCTTGTCTTCCTCCAATGATCCAAGTTCTTCCTGCCCCAGGACCTTTGCACGTGCGCTTCCTCTCCCAGAATGCTACCTTTACTCGGTTCGGTCTTATCCCTTCAGTCTTCATCTAATGAGGCAGGTCTCAAACTGGGAGAGATTTTTGGTGGCCACATCTGGAGGGAAGCCACCAGCATCTAGGGGCCGAGGATTCTTCTCAACATCCCGCGATGCCCAGGGCAGCTCCCAGCCACGGAGAATTACCAGCCTCGAATGTCAGTGGTGTAAGATGGAGACGCTCCGGCCGAGTGTCAGGGCGCTCACCTTGTTAACGGAAGGAGGTTTTCCCGTTAGTCTTTCTCCTCATGTCCCTCCAGCGCAATCGGGGCCAGACCCCCACCCCCACCCCCGCAGCTACCCAGGATATCTGAGAAAATACTCGGTGCTCAGAACGCACTGCATGGCCCCGCGTCCGTCAGGTTCACAGGAGCAGGGACTGACGCTGAGGAGGTGTGTGCACGTGATTTATGAAGGAAGCGCCCTGGGGGAGCCCCAGGCGATGAAGCGAGGCTGAGGGGGAGCAGGAAGAGCCCGCAGGACAAGGGCTCAGCAAAGCCCCAGCTTAGCCGGGTCCTGTGGGGACTCAGGAGTGTAAATTACCGCTCGGCTCGGCGACTGTCCACCTTCTTCCAGGCAGAGCAGCTGGGCTTCCGTACCCTGTCCTTTCCCTCCAGTGCGATGCCCGGGCGGGCGTCTTCCGTCACCCACACATCAGCCCTCTGGGCTGCAGGCCGGGCAGCTGGCAGCCTGGGCAGCTGGCAGCCTGGGAGTGGACCGCCAAGGAGAGCCGCAGGAACGGCCACCAGGCCGGCGGTGCTCACGGAAGCGAGAGGATGTTCGCACAGACACGTCTGCGGGTGGGGATGGAGGACTCGCATGCGCATCTGCAGGAAGCCTGGGCCATCCCATGTGACTTCGCTGGTCTGCAAAGTGACAGGTCCTGTGGGTAGTGTCCCTCTCTCCCAGGGGTCAGCAGACGGGGACAAGCATCGGTGAGCAGCTCCAGGGGCTGGGAGAGGGGCGTGAGGTCAGGGGGTGGTGTTGGTACCAAACCTTTGCCCAGAGCTTTTGCCGCGTGTGCCCCTCCCATCATAGAAGGGGACAGGCTTCTCTCCGCCTCCTGATTTATGTTTCCACAGAGGTTGCTCGTAAAAAGAACATCTGTATGTCAAGTCCACGTGACTCCAGCAGCTCCCAGGGGCTTCTTCACGCCCGCATGAAATCCTCTGCCTCTTTGAGCCGCTAGCCGTCTCCAGGAGGCCTCTTACGCCACGGACGACGGACGGACGGACGGACAGACGAGGTTGGGGGTGGCTGAGAACTTCCGGAAGTTGTTTCCAAAATTCTATGTGGATCTGGGTTTTCAAAGTGAGATCTGTTGGTATCCAGGTGACCTGAGACCCAAAACACATAGGAAGGTAGAAGGCAGGCGTTCCCCTGGCCGCAGCCCAGAATGTTCTATTCCACCATGTTTACAGTTTGCTCAGGCAGCTCCCAAGGTCAGTGTCAGCAGGTGGTTCCTTCTGAGGCTGAGGGAGGAGCTGGCGCTTCCCCTGTCCTTGGCTCCTGGTGGCTGGTGGGCAATCTTTGGAGTTTCTGGCCGGAGGGTTTCACCCTGACCTCTGCCTTCACCTTCCCGGGTGTTCGCGTCCCCCCTGGGTGCAGCTCTGTACCCAAAGGCCCCCTTTTTACAAGGACACCCCGTGCCAGTATGACCTCTGCAACGACCCTATTTCCAAAAAGGTCAGGATTTCAAGATAAGAATATTCAGGAAACTCAATTCCCTGCCCTTGCTCCTGCTCCCTGGGGTCACCTGCCTCCACAGGAGCCCTTGCCTCAAGCTCTGGTTCAGACCTGGGCTATGCTATGCTCCCCGAGATAGCGACAGGGAAACAGGGGTGGCCTCCTCCGTGGTGCCATCAGCACATCCCCCGTGGGCCCTGATGAAGCTCTTGGAAGGGAGAAGTGGGAGGTGGGAGCAGGAGGTGCAGGGACGGGGGCATCTGGGCCCAGGGACAAGCCACTAGGACAGCCCTGTTCCCCAAAGCCCTGGATGTCACACACTGTTGTTTGTAAGCTTGCTTCCCTAACACCCCATTTCCCCCCAAATTATAAATGTGCTCCCTGCTCCCGAGCAGCAGGAGTGCACAGTCCTGCGGCCGCAGCTCAAAGCCTCGGTTTTCTCATCTGTAAAATGGGGTCATCGCAGAGCTGGCCTCAGAATGTGTGTGCAAGGTTCATGTAAGGTCAGTGCAGCAGGCGGCTTCCAGCCCGGCCTAGTTCCCAGGGAGTGGCAACCAAGAAAAACATAAGCCAGTAGTTTCCAAGGAGTGGGGCGTGGCCAGGGAGGGAAATAGCCGGGAGGGGCGTGGCCTGGAGGGGCGTGAGCTGAGGGGCGTGGCCAGGAGGGGCGTGGTTGGAGGGAGCGCCTTGACATTTCCTGGGGCTGAGAACCTGCTGCTGGTGTCCTGGCTGTGACAGCTCAGGGCGCTGACCCGCACCCTCTCCCGCATGTGTTGCACTTTATTTAAAGAACATGCTCTTATTGATTTTTACAGAGAAGAAGGGAGAAGGAGAGAGAGAAACATCGATGAGAGAAACATCATCCATGGTCTGCCTTCTGCACACCTCCCTGGGGATCCGGCCTGCAACCGGGCATGTGCCCTGACTGGAAATGGAACCAGTGACCTCCTGGTTCCTGGGTGAACACTCAGCCACTGCGCCACGCCGGCTGGGCTGTGTGTTATACTTCAACTAGGGGCCCGGTGCACAAAAATTTGTGCACTTGGCGAGGGGAGGAAGGGGTCCCTCATCCTGGCCTGTGCCCTCTCACAGTCTGGGACCCCTGGGGGGGATGTCCACCTGCTGGCATGCATGGACAGTCTGGGTGAGGGGCCATGCTGCTGAGCGGACACACGGGGGTGGAGCCAGGCACACGCTCACACACGCCCCATGGAGGCCCCCAGGGTGGAGGCAGGTGGCTGGACCTGTGGCAGAGGCGCTGCTTGGGGGCAGAGGATGCTCGAGCATGACCCCGAGGGGGTACCCACCTCAAGCCCCCGCCACTGAGCCTCTGAGGTCGCGTGGGCCCAATTGCTCTATTCCCAGGCCTCGCAGGGCCGGGCTGGGCTGCCAGCTCCCGGCCTTGTGGCTGCTCACCGCTGTCTGGAACCACCGCGGGCACGATTGCTCTATTGCCAGCCCCAGCTGAGGGCCAGGCTGGCTCTCACCCAAGCCTGCCCAGAACCAACCACTGGCTCGATCGCTCTATTCCCAGGCCCAGGCTGCAGGGCTGGGGCCTGAGCAGCCAGCTCCCGGCCCTGCTGCCAACCGCCACTGCCCTGAATCGACTTCCAGGGCACACACAGGCGGAGGCCAGGCCTCCACCTGTGCGTGGGCCAGCGCGATCTCTATTCCCAGCCCCATCTCTCTATTGCCAGCCCCGGCCGCAGAACCGGGGGCCTTGGGAGGCCGCCCTGCCCTGCAGCCGCCACCACTATCCGGAACCGACCGCCTCTGCGCGCGCCGGCCCTGATTGCTCCATTGCCAGCCCGGGCCTCCGCCATCTTGGCTGGGCTAATTTGCATACCATTGTTCTGATTGGCTGTTGGGCGTCCCGAAGAAACGGTTAATTTTACTATTTCGCTTTTATTAGTTTAGATGAGACATTGGAAGTCAGAAGGTAATAACGTTGCCCGTTGCTGCCGGGGGTGGCGTCCTCGAGCCCAGCTGCAGGAGGAGGGGGAAGAATTCTCGGCCTCTGTATGCAGTAGCCCAGCCCTCCCATTTAGGGTTTGGGGTACCTCCCAGGTGGGCTGGTTCCTGAGTGCATGACTCCCCATCTCCAGACCTCCGTTTCCCCACGGGTCACATGGAAAGAAATCCCCCTTGCCTAATTGCAGGGTCCGGTCCTGGCTCTCCATTTTACTGATGGAGACACTGAGGCCCCAAACAGTTCATTACAACTGAGGAGGTACCACTATGCTCAGAATGGCCCTAACTGCCCTGGCCGGTATGCTCAGTGGTTAGACCGTCAACCCACACACCGAAGGATCACCGGTTCAGTTCCCAGTCAAGGGCACGTACCTGGCTGCAGGTTGGATCTCTGGCTGCAGGTGGGGCACCAGCGGGAGGCAACCAATGTGTCTCTCTCTCCTCGCTGTTTCTCTCTCTCCCCCCGCCCCATCCCTCTCTCCCTTCCACTCTCTCTAAAAATCAGTGGGGAAAAAAATCCTCTGGTTTTTTAAAGCGAAGAACGTCCCTAAGGGCACAGTGACACCGACTGGCGTGGATGCGCTCATCTCATCCTCCCTTAGAACTCCCATTGTGCAGAGGAAGAGACTGAGGCACCCGGGAGTCAGAGCCACAGAAGCAAGGCTCCTGCTCCTGCTCCTGCCCTTAGCGCCCGGCCCGCGGTTGGGGGGATGCTCCCGGCTTCCCCGTCCCCAGCGCCGCCTCCCTCCCCTCCCCTCCCCCGCCCGAGCATTAGCGGGCTGGGCCCTGGCCAAGTCTCAGCTGTCACAGCGTTCCCACCTTTGATCACCAGGCAGCGCGCTTGAAGTGCCGAGTCTCCCAGATGTTGGGCTGATCAAAGGCAGCTGTTGCCCGGACCCTCCCCGGAGCACGAGATCGTGGGCTCGGGCGGGAGGGGCGGCCGCGGGCGGGGTGGGGCGCAGGGCCGCAGGTAGGAGGCGGACGGGGTTCCGCCCGCGCTGGACAGAGAAACGGCTGCTTGGAACGCACGTGCCACGGGCTTCACCTGGAACACGCAGGCGCCGGCTGCAGGGACCCTCCCGCCCGGATCCGACGCCAAATCGGAGATGAAATTCATTCTGTCATCAGTCATGACATCATTCCTTCCCACGACTTCCCCGCGCCGTGGGCGCTGGTTTCTCGTGCAGGTCGTCAAGAGCTGAATCTTATATTTCCAACTAATTAAAACCTCAGAGACGAAGCGAAGTGTGTAAACAGCGGCGGGGGCTCGTGTTCCCAGCAGTTCCAGGAGGGGGCGGGCCGGAAGGGCTGCAGCAGAAAACTTTTATCCTCATTCACCGATCCAACGAAATGCATGGGCCTTGCTCCCCAGTGACAGTGCCTACGGTTTACTAAGCGCTTGTTGGACTCAGAAACAGCTTGTCCCTATTTCGCACTATTAATATAGGCTATTTTTATAATAAAGAGATTTTTCAAATTTAAGCAAAATATTAAACGGCAGATATCAATTTTCTAAAAGACATGACAAAACTACGTAAGGGATAGATGACAGAGATAGAGACAGACAGACAGACAGTCAAGATGTAACGCTAAAAAAAAGTATTGATGGCCTGGCAGGCATGGCTCAATGGTTGAGCACTGATCTGTGAACCAGGAGGTCACGGTTCAATCCCGGTTCAGGGCGTGCAGGGGACAGCCAATCAATGATTCTCTCTCATCACTGATGTTTCTACCTCTCTCTCCCTCTCCCTTCTTCTCTGAAATCAATTATATATATATATTTTAAATATATATATTTTATTGATGTACACAAGAACCTCAGCACCTGCAACTTGATTGGCAGGTGGCTAATCGTACCCTCCCCCCCACCCCCGTGGCTCAATTCCATTTCCCGTGGGAGAAATAGAAGTGCCTGGTCTGTGAGAATGGCTCGGATTCCCATCCTCAGGAACCCCACGGTTACAAGCTCTAACGGGATGGGGGCTCCCTTTTCTGAGTGCGTGGCCCAGGCCAAGCCTTTGCGTGCATTTTCTCTAACCCTCTCAACACCGATGCAGCAAACGCTGTCCTGACTTTTCCAGCTGAGGAAACCCCAAGGCAGGCATGCGCAGGTGCGGCTCTTGCCAGCTCTTGGGAGCGGGCTGTTCAATTTTCAGGAATTTTGTGCATCCGTTGTTCAACATGGCCGTGACTAACAATTAAATTGTGTAAACTTACAATTCAATAGAGGTAGGAACCACGTCCACTGTCTCGGCCAGTATTTCCTGAGTGTCAAAGGGCCTCCAACTTCCCTGGTCGCCAGCTGTTCCGGGCTCAGGGGTAAAACGGGTCAATAGACGCAGCTGCCTGCGGTTTGGCATCGGAGGGACAACGAGCTGAGCCTGGTCCCCAGCAGCCAGGGGAGTTGTTGATTAGGACTTTGCCTGGTTGGTTTCCGGGGCTCGTTGACTGAAGTCTCTCCCGGGGAAGGAGAGAGGGCGTGAGCGGCGTGGGTGCCAGCGAGGGGGCCCAGGCTCGGCCACGGTGCTCCTGCTCCCGGGCTGGAGGCTCCTCGCCCCTCCGTCCGGCCCCTAAGAGCATGAGGCCGACCGGGGCGCTGATCAATCACGAGGACTTTAAAGGATGCGCGGCTCTCAGGCCCGAGTCCTCCCAATGTTTCTCTTAGCTGCGTGCTAACACCCGTTTGTTTAGGGCTCGAGGCAAATACATCTCGGGGAGGACTTTGATCGCTGGCAGCTGTGTACGTGTGAGTGAGGCGGAGTCCCAGGGGCAGCCAGAGCCTGGGAAGGAGGCGGCTGGCCTTGCCTCTCTTATACCCTCGGGGGTCCGGCCCTTCATCCCCCGTGCCCCACCCCAGCACGCTGCCCTTGGAGGCAGAATCAGGAGCAAGAGCGCCTGGCTCCAAAGTCACAGAGTCCTGGATCTCTTACTTTCCAGCTGTGTGATCTGGGGCAAGTCACTCAACCTCTCTGGGCATCCCTTTCCTCACCTATTAAAAGGGCATTAGAATAGTGCTGGAAGCCAGTAGCTTGCACAGGAATAAATAAGATCCTGCCCTAAAGCCCTTGGAGTGAGGGAGGGACTTAAATGTTTGAAGGAGCAAGCATTTTGGTTCTGTTTGCAAGAAAGTCACCACCGCATTGCCATTAAAAGCACAGACTGTCAGGTGCTGGGTGCCACCAAGCTCCGAGGGTCCTGATGTGTGACCTTGGACACGTCACTTCCCCTCTTGGAGCCTCAGTCTCCTCATATGTAAAATTGAAAGCATAGCATTCGCTTCCTAATGGGGAAGCAAATAGAAAGGTGATGAAGGCGGGACTTTAAAATGCTAGGACAGCGCTCAGCGCGTTGTGCGCACATGAGATCCCCATCCCCACCGTGTCCACAGCAGCACTGCCTCGCCTCTCTGAGGACTCCTATCGGGTGATAACCCAGATTTGGGGAGGCACTACGAGAGACCACGTGGGAAGAGCCCGGCGTTAAGGTGCCTCCATGAAGACAGATGATGTGATGGGTCATGGGGTCATTCAGTTCAACTTTTCCTCAGTTTCTCCAACCCGGGCTATAGAACGCCGTTCCCCCTCCGAGGATTCAGACGGTGTTGCATGTGGCCCTCTCCGGGGCCCGTGGAAGCGACATCTTTCCCAGCCTCTGAGAAGGTCCCCTCTCGCCGAGTAGCATGCTCCATCGGGACCACGCAGGAGGGCAGGGCTTCCGACGGTTTCCTCTCCCTTCAGCGTCAGGGGCGGCGAGTGGGAGAGTCTCCCAGGCTGGCTCAGAGATGAATGCGAGGAAGGGCCCAACTGTGCGTCTCCATCCCCAGCACTGCCCTCCTGGTCCAAGCTGCCATCCCCTCTCACTCCTAGTCCAAGCAGCCTCCTCCATGGCCTCCTTGTGCAGAAAGACCCAACACCCAGTCTTGCCTGCTCCATTAATAGGACTCTGAGTTGGCCAATGTGGCAATGGTGCACCTGAAGAACTACACTTCCCAGCATCCCTTGCAGCTAAAGAGAACCTTGGGTTCTGGCTACTGGTAAGTAGGCAGCTGTTGGGAGACTTCTGTTAGGAGGTCCTTTAAGGGCATCTGATTCACTGGCAAAGATAAAGGAGGAGGCAGGGAGACCCTCCAGATCAGGGAAGAAGGGGAAGCAACAGCAGCAGCACAGCTTGGGGGGGGCAGGAAGCGGGGGAATCTCAGCACAGAAGGTCCATCAGAGGAGTCCCTCAGCAGCTGGGAAGAGCCTGGCTCTAGGTCCCCATGCGCTCAGGGATGGATGGAGACCAGCCTGGGAGGGACTGTGGCCTTCACACGGACACAGGACCCATATGCATGGCACCTGCAGGCTGTTGGGCAGCTGTCCTGCCTGTAACCGGCTTTGGTGGAAGGAGCTGAGTGGTTCTCCACAGCTGCCATGTCATGTTCTCCCCTTACCTTTCCACACTCCCAGGAGCGACAGCTCCCCACTGTTGCTAAGGGCCCAGGAGCGCCTGCCCCCCACCCCCTTTGTTCTCTGGGCCCCCACACGTCTCTGCCTGAGTTAGCTGCATTTAAATAAAAGCAGTCCTGCCTCTAGGGAGCGGTCCCAATAAGCAAGGCTTTGTCGTCAGGGCGTTCTAGCCGCTGTGATGTGTTCCCGAGATGTGTGAGGCAGGAAGGGGCAGGGCGTTACTTTGTACCCAGCCGCTAATAAGAACGTGCAGGGTCACCTGCAGCACATAGTAGGCTCTATCCACATAGTATAAGGTGACCAGACGTCCCGCTTTTGGCGGGACAGTCCCGATTTTTAACAATTTGTCCCGCGTCCCGCGGCGTTTTATAAAAGTCCCGATTTTTGGAAAGAATGCATGACAAGCTAGGGAACGGCAGGAGAACGGGAAGGGAAGATACGGTTCTCAGCGGCCAAGCGGTCAATGGTGTC
>PVJC01003878.1:55577-67549 GCA_004026665.1 Murina feae | reverse complement strand
GCCAGGACGTGGTGGGGTCAGAGGACTGGGTGAGAGTTCGGGTGAAACCTCGCCCCACTGGGACAGTGATAAGTTAGTGAGTTGGGAGAGGGGTTGAGAGGCCCCACCCTGCTACCTCGTGAGCTTGACATCTTGAGGCCAGGGAAGAACATCCCCAAAGAGCTCCCCGTGGCAAGACAGAGGGGCCAGGACTGGGCAGAAGCAAAGCCCCCAGAGACGGAACCAGCAGGAAGGGAGGGCACAGCGGTGGTAAAGGTGGCAGAGGCGGAGGACAGAGTGGTGAACTTGGGCTCAAACCTCAATGCTCTCTCTTAATTAGGCGGTAACGTCAGGAAAGTTTCTTAACCTCTCTGAGCCTCTATTTCCTCCTCGAGAAACCACATTACTCCTCAGCTCGCAGGGCTGTGACGAGGCACTCCGAGCACGGGCTCGGTGCCAAGGACAGCAATTAGTGAGGCTACTGGGCAGCTGCCCGGGCCGTGCTCCTGCCGCAGAGCAGATGGGCTGGGGCATCGTTCTGATAGTCCTAGAGGACCTCTCCCAACCCCCGTCCCCAGAAGCTGGGTTTCCATAGAAACGGCTGGACTATGGAGCTGTCCCCATCGTGGAACTTGACTGGCAGGGGGAGGGGAAGGAGAGGAAGGGGCCTGGGCCCAGAACACGCACCACCTGCGATTCAAAGGGGGAGTGGATGCTGCCTTGTCAGCCAAGAACCACTTCCTGTCGAACAAGAGCCCCTGCTGGCGGCTGGGTCACACCCGTCCTCCCATCTGGTAAGGAGAACGCCCCCCTGGGCATCCACCCTGAGGCGGGAGGGGGCGAAAGTACTTCCAGACCAGGAATCCCCTGTAACCCCCACCACGCCCTCTGAGGCTGGGGTACTATCACCCCATTTCACAGGAACGAAAGCCAAAGAGTCTCCTGAGGTAAGTAGTAGAGTTGAAATTCAAACCAAATTAACTGGACATCCTGAGAGGAGCTGGGAGTATGTCTGTGGGAGCATGAGCCTGACCTCCGAAAAGAGCTAAGCTACCTTCCCATCTCCCCTTGAGAGCCCCTGGCCAGTCGCCAGCATCTGCTCGCCTCCCTGGGGTCCAGCCTCCCTGGGGTGAACGAAGCCCTGGGACTCCAGCAGGACCTGGGAAGGGCTTCTGGGAGACCCATTGTTCTGTTATCACATTCGTGCAAAATACCTGGAAATGGGGTTTGGGACTGGCAGCATCAGGCAGTGGGAGGCAGTGAGAGAGAGGCAGGCCCTGGCCAGAGAGAAAGGGAGGCCCAGAGCCCAAGCCACATCATCTACCCCGCAGTCCCTCTCTGGGGCAGCCCATCACTCCTTTGGACAAGATGGAGTTTAAAGGCCCCCAGCCCAGAACCCACGACCTGGGCCCTCAGGCAGTGAATCTTGGGGGGCAAAGGGACCTGTGTTCACAACTTGGCTGGGCATTTGAACCTCTCCATTCCTTTATTCTAAATGGGGGTGACAATGCCCGACTTGCTCGGTTGTAGGTGGGTTAGAGCTAAACCAGGAAGTTACAGGACACAAGGGAGGCTGGATGGACACAGCTGCATAACCGACACCATCACAGTGGTCTCTGGTGCAGGTTGGGGGGGGCAGTCTCAGGGCCCCCTGGCTACGGGAGGAAACCGAGGCCAGGCTGCCATATGGCAGGGCTCCCTTGCTGCATGTTCCCAGTGAGGGTAATTATTCTAAAGGCTGGGCCAGCCTTGGTCAGCCTGGTCTCTCAAGGAGCTGGTGAGCCAGGCTGCATCATCCGTCTCTGTCACGTCCCACGGTCACCATCACCGCATGCTCAGGGTCCACGCTGCTCAAAGGGCGAGGATGACAGAGTCGAACTGGCAGGGAGAGGAGGGAGCATGATGCGAATCCTGCTGTGGCAATAAGCCAGGTTCCCACGACAAAGCTCCGTAGTCAAGAGAGGGACCCCAGGCTCCACTTGCAGGAGCCTCCAGGAGCGCGGGCTGGCAGCAGAGGGTTCCCACTGAAGCTGGGAGTGGTGGGGGAGCCCGAGCCACTGGGCTGAGACAAGTCAGCGGAGGCCACCGGCCGATTCTGCCGCGGGGCCAGACTCTGGGACTGTTTCCTCATCTGAAAATATGGGAGTGTGGTCCCTAGGGCCCCCTCCTGGCTGACATTCAGGATCTGGCTTCCAAGATGCCGGGTCTCCAGGTCCCCCCACTAGTTCTCCTGCTTTGAAGGTGCCTCATCTCCAGAAGGGCAGAGGAAAGCCCAAGCTCCCATCACAAACAAATATCTGCAAAGCTTCAGGGACAGAAAATAAACACTGCCTGCTGAGCTGCAGAGGGGGGCGGGCCCAGAGGGCACATCCCTGGGGGCCTTGACCTGGGGTGCAGAGGGGTGGGGTCTGTCACCACTCAGAAGTCACTGAGAGGGTTTTTCCCTGGCCCTGCTGTCACTCACAAAGGGCAGAGAGGGCACATGGAGAATTCCTTTCCTTCCAGTGACCATGTCAGGACCCTCAGAGGCAGCTGGTGCTTCAGGATCCCATGGGGCCAAGGTCACTGAGAGAGCCTGGTTCCTGGATTCCCTGCAGCCAGAGCTCCAGTGAGAAGGCAGTGGACACATTCTTCTCTCCTCCCACCCCTCCCACCTCTCCTTGCCCCCCCCCCCCAGCTACTCAGGAACTCAGAGAGGGAGGAGGGAAGGAGGGAAGTTTCCTTGAAGGGGTGCTGCACCATTTTGAGTCAACTTTCTCAGAAGCAAATGCCTTCTGGTGAGTTGGAGGAGATAGGCAGAAAGGTCCCTATACTTTTCCCAGGATGCTAATGGGCCAGAACCACAGTCCAGGACTGACATCTCCCCCGGGGTTTGGGGCTCTGGCTTAGTAATTAAAAGAGAAGGTCATAACTAAAAAGGTCTGTGCTGCCCTAACTGGTTTGGCTCAGTGGATAGAGCGTTGGCCTGTGGACTGAAGGGTCCCGGGTTCAATTCCAGTCAAGGGCATGCACCTTGGTTGCGGGCACATCCCCAGTGGGACGGGTGCAGGAGGCAGCTGATTGATGTTTCTCTCTCATCGATATTTCTAACTCTCTACCGCTCTCCCTTCCTCTCTGTAAAAAATCAATAAAATATGTTTAAAAAAAAAAAAAGGTCTGTGCTTATCCCTTACTAGAGGCGCAGTGCATGAATTCATGCATGGGCGGGGTCCGGCCAGCCCGCCCCAATCAGGGCCGTCGGGGCCAGGCTGGCTGGGGGAGGGGCTGCAGGAGGTTGGCAGGTCGGCCCTGGCCCTGATCAGGCCGGTCGGCCAGCCACAGTGTGCGTCAGAGCGGCTGTCGTTCCCATCATTCCGGTGGCTCAGGTTGCTTGGCTTTTATATACATAGATTAGCTGCATGGCCTTGGGCCAGTGACACCACCTCTCTGAGCCTCAGTTTCTTCATCTGTTAAACAAGCGTAATAATGACACCGACCTCTCCCCGGTGAAAAAATACACACGAAACACCTAGAAAAGTACAGTACTGTTTCGTAGTGAATGCTCAGTAATAACGTTGCTGAGTTATTCTCAGACTAGGAGACTCAGTTCCTTGCTTCAGATTCCCTCTTGACCTTACCAGCTCCAGGACAGGCACCCTCCAGGGACTCCACCATCACTAACTACAGGGCGGGGCACTTAGGAGGGGGTGGCCATGGAAAGGAAATGGGAAGAGAGAGAACTCTGGGCCAGCAGGAAGATGCTGCCCTGAATGCACTGACAACAGGTGGACAGGGAACTGACAACAGGTCCCAGAGCTACGGACCCCTCGGGTACTAAGCCTGGTGGCTCCCCTCCAGGTCCCTGGCACTTGGCCAGGTCTGGCCCTGGGAGGGGCACAACCAGTGCTGCGGATGAATGGTTGAGATGCAGAGTGAAGGGCAAGTATTGTGGCCCAGAGTCAGAATATCAGGCACCCCCCCCCCACACACACACACACCCTGCAGCTGCTGCTCCTGGTCTGCATGTCCTGGGGTGACTTCCATACTGTTTCGGGGCATCACTTCCCTCCTCTGTGAAATGGGCAGGCGCCATCCCTTCTCAGCCAGCCTTGCCTCCTGTCTGGTCCCCGCTGGCTGCACTGGCTCCTCAAATACAGCAGGCACATTCCAGCCTCCTCCGCAGGGGGGCCTCCCTGACCAGCCTATTTAAATGAACAATCCGGCCCCACACTCAACTCTTCCCATTCACCTCCCAACACACTATTGATTTGGTTAGTTATCTGCCCCTGAAGTGTCAGTTCCAAGAAGGCGAGAATTTTATTTTGTTCCCAGCTATCTCCCAGCACGGGGCTTGGTTCATTCAACCGCTGTTGGTGTACAGCTCACGTTTTCTTCAATAAGTTGAAAGCACCCAACAGCCCAGGGACTTGTGGGATATAATGGCACTGGGAGGGTGTGGGCTTCACTATCATGAGATCTTAGGGGAGAGGAAGCAGCTGAGTGTGGGCTGGGAGAAGCTGCAGGGGGCCTAAGGGGGGGGGGCCTCCTGCAGAGAACAGACTTGAGCAGTGGACCCCAGCTGGTGTCCACATCCAGGTCTGGGTGAATGCTTTGGGCCTCAGCCCTTCCCTCTGAATTTGGAAGGACTGATTAAGCTGACAGCATGTGGTCTGAACAAGAGAAGCCAGGGCAGCTGGCTTCCAGGATATTCCAGGGCAGAGGGGACCTCAGGGACCCATTTCTCAGACGGGATCACAGAGGCCTGGAGAAGACCCAGTACCTCACCTCCTAACAACCGCACAAGATAAACCTTTCCTCCTCCTGGTCTGCATTCGGAGCTTCGGCTAAGGTACGTCTAGTGCTTCCTTCGGTCTCTCCAACCCCCAGTGTCCCTGGATTTGAAGGCTGCAGGATGAGAGGGTTGTGCCCCTCCCCCTCCTCCACAGGCCTCCAGGGGCGAAGGTCCAAGAGGCCCCAGAGTTGGGGTGAGCATTCCTGCAGCCCCGGGCCTTCATCCTGCTAAACAGCCCCATCAGGAAAAGTTTGTCTGAAGGAAATCAACCAGGAAGTGCGCAGCGGCGGGGCTGGGGAGGTGGAGCGAGGAGGCAGCCTTGGCTACGGAGGAACCTCGGACTTGACGGCCTCCGCCACGCTCCTGCCCCCGCCCCCGGCGCTCCGATCCAACCGAGAAATACGCTCCCCTAGCGAGGCCAGGAGGCAGGCGTGGAAGCCGGCACTGGCTGGGGGCGTGGAGAGCGGAGCGAGGGGACCCCGCGCGAACGCCAGGCTCCGCTGGGCGCGCTGGGGATGGGCGCGGCGTCCCGGGCGGCTCCTTCCCGGTGCGAGTTTTGTGCCCACAGCCGGGACCGGCCCATCCAGCGCCCAGCCCAAGGCCCCCCACTGCCCGCTTCCCGCTGAGCGCTCGGCCCAGGGGGGAGGGGGACGTCGGTGGCCACCTGTGCCTGCCCTACCCCGCCCCCAACCACTGGGGCTGAGACAGGGGTTCAGTTTCCGCCCGCCTCCCCAACCCCCCCACCCCCACCCCAGTCTGGACCCTGGGATCCTTTGCAGCCTTGCTCCTCGCCCCCTCCGATGTGTCCTGTATCTCTCAGCTCCAGCCAGGCCCCCGCTTTGTAGGACTCCAGGCGGGGAGCGCCGGGCTGGGGGCGCCCCCGGGACCTCTGGCCCAGGACCTCCGCCCCCACGGCCCCCTGAACCAGGAGGCAGCGCCAGACTCGCGGGCTGCGGGAACCCCGCCACCTCCTCCCGGGGCCCCGCCGGGGCGAGGAGGGGAGGAGGGGGATTCGCAAGTTTGTGCCGCGCGCTCCGGGGACCGGGAACAATGGCAGGTTGGGATGGGGGCAGACGTGGAGGGGGAGGGGACGGAGACCCGAGCGCGAGGACCGAGTCTGACTCCAGGGAGAGGAACACTGCTTTTCGCTCCGTTTCTCTCTTGCTCCGAAGTACGAGCGAGAGCCCGGGACGGGGAGGCTGCGGGCGAAATAAACAGTCCGAGAGGGAAAACAGCGGAGGGACAAAGCTGGGGAGCGGGAAGCGATCGGAGGGAAGGGCAGCGAGCCGAGAGCGCAGGGGAAAGGAACAGGAGGGTGCGCGACGGCGCCTGGGAGAGCCGGGGAGAGGATCCCCGGGCTCCCGGCCGCAGCCGCCGGTGCCTGGAGGTCCCGGGGCGCCCCGCTCCCCGCCCCCGGCGCTCCCCGCGGCCGCACGAGCCCCGGCGAGAGGGGGAAAGTGCGAGGCTCCGGCGCGGCGGCGGGGGCAGGACTTACGTTGCTAGCGCACGCCGGGGCCGGCTCCGCGAAACGGGCTGCAGGGGGACCTCGGGCGCTCACATCCCGCCGCGCCGCGCCGGGCCGGGCAGGGCAGGGCCGGGCAGGGCTGGACTGCGAGCGGCACCCCGCGCGGCTGGGCTTGGCCGAGGCTGGAGGCCCGCGCTGGTCCCTCCTCTCGGTGCCGCGCCGAAGCCAATGGCGCGCCGTCCCCTCCCACGCGCCCGGCTGCCTCGCCCCCAGGGTGGCCGCCGGGGCGGGGGGGAGAGCCAGGTTGGGGGGACTGGGTTCCGGGCTCCCCAACGGCGGCTTTCCTGGAAAACGCCGCCCGGGGGCGCGCTCACGCCCGGGGAGAGGACGCCGGGGAATCACAACCCAGGCCCGCGCCGCCAGGGCTGACTTTCTTGGCAAGTTAGGAAGGCTGCGCCCTTTCTGTGAGGCCATCGACAACCCCACAGGCTGGCAGACCACACCGTCTTAGATATCCTTGGGGTGCTGCCTGGAGCCTAGGCCAGTGTCTACAATGGAAAGGGCCGCTTGGCGGGTGCATGTGTAGTAGCACAATTACAATGGTCACTGCCTGCCAGCCCGTCAGTGCCGCGCACTGAGCTCAGGGTGTTCTGGGCATCAGCTTATTTGATTCTCACAACCACCTATGAGGTCCGGATGTTCAGTCCCATTTTAAAGATGACTGTCATCAATGTTTGATTTTATTTTGCCTTCTGGCTTCCAGCCTAGGCCCAGTCCCTCCCCCCCCCACCTTGGTGTGACTTTATCCAATAACATAACACACACACTCACTCACACACTGTCATGACTAAGATCTTATCTGGGGCTCCCAGACATGTGGAGAGGGTAAGGATGCTCAGTTGTCAGACTGGGGCGGGGGATGTGAAATGGGGCTTGGGGGCCCTGGAGGGGCTTTGGGAGCCTTCCAGCCTAAAGAACCAGGCTCCTCCTATGAGCAACACTCTTCCCCCCAGATTCTGAACTCATTCCAACCCTTGGTGACCAGTCCTGTGCTCAACCCAACTCCCAACACCCTGCCTGCACCCTCCTTCTTAGAAAGCAGCCTGCCTCTCTTCATCTTGTCTGATGGTCACAGATGTGTGGGAGGGAGGAGGGGGGAAGGGAAGAGGAAGGCAAGGTTGATGTCATGCTCCATTTCGCTGTGAGCGATGGTGCCCCAGGCGTCTAGCTGGGCATTTTGACTCCAGGTTCTGAGTTCTTTCTGCACTAGCTCCTTAAAGGTTAGTCACATGCGCTCTGGAACCAGACAGCCAGGTTCAAATCCAGGCCCAGCCTCTCGGTGACTGTGGCCTTAGGCACACAGAGACAGCAGTAAATGACACAGCTCACAATTCCCGGCAAAGTGCTTGGAGGCTGGAGTAGAAGGAAGAGACTATTCATTACCACCCCCCTCCCTACCCCGCCCCCCAGCATCCACTTTCCCTAAAGTTCCCATAAGAAGCTCTTATTCCCCTCCTTCCCACACTTGTCTAAAGTGATGCGCATCTAGTTCGAGAACATTCCTTAGACTCCCATTCTGCCCTTAACTTTGCCCGAGTTACCTCGTGTTCCCATTGAGCATTAAGAAGCTCGCCTCACTGGGCTATTGTGTGGATTAAAACTGGCATTCATAAAGCGCAGCCAAACCTAAGCAAGAATAGGTTCTCGGTGCCTGGTAACCGTGAGCTGTCCTTATGATGCACGAGAAGGAACCGAGGGTGTGAGAAGGGAGTCAGGGCCCTGGCTGTGCTCCTAACTGGCTATGTGGCCCTCGGCTGCACTTGCAGCATGGAATTATAAAAACACCTGCCTCTCAGAGCTTGGGAGAGTCAAGTGAGGCAATTAGATGAAAAAGGTTTGTAAGCTGGAAAGGCTGATTCCTGTGATTCTCATTGTTATTGTGATTCTCATTATTATGAAATTGTTCCCTCAAAAGGGAGATAAAAGGGGGATGGAGCCAGAAAGGCCAGCTGGGGGAGGGTCACTTTCCTCCTCCGGGAGCAACTGGGCGACCACCCCTTGGTGCCTGGCTGGGAGTGAAGGAGCCCGTGTGCCTGTGTGGGCCTGTGTAGATGGGTGCTGGCGATGGCATGGACACGAGGAATCTCACTGTCTGCACCAGAAATCGCTTGTGGGCTGTGAATTGCCTCAGGAAGCATACAAATGCAATTGGATTTTAAAGATGCTGATTTGTCTGGCTGATGTGGCTCAGTGGTTAAGCATAGACCAGGAGGTCCTGGTTGGATTCTGGTCAGAGCACATGCCCAGGTTGTGGACTCGATCTCCGGTGTGGGGCACGCAGGAGGTAGCCAAACACTGATTCCCTCTCATCATTAATGTTTGTATCTCTCTCCCTCTCCCTTCCTCTCTGAAATCAATAAAAATATATATATTTTTTTAAAGATGCAGGCTTTGGGCCTAGTTTCAGAACCTGGGCGGTGGAGGAGAGAGGTGAGGGGGAGGGGTTGGGTCTGATCTGAGGGATAGGACCTGGAGAGAGGTCTCAGCAGTGATCCCCTCCATGGGGATGTGCTGGGGGGGGGAGGGCGGGAGGGAAGGGGATAAGGGGGGTAAGGGTAGGGGGGCAGGAGAGTACATACTGGAAGAGGATGTTGGCAGAGGTCTTATGAATGAGTCCAGAGGTTTTGGAGGTGATGGACCTGGTTTAAATCCTAGTTGTGGGACCATGGGCATTCATTTCTCTGAGCCTCAGTTTCCTGCTCTGTGAAATGAAGGTATCAGTAGTGCCTATCTCCTAGGGTTTATTGGCAGTTTAACAGCGCGGATGCTTGTAAAGCAAGGAATGGGCACATAGTCAATGATGGTTGCTGGTATTATTTACAGGCAGCCAGAAGGAGGAGGGAGGGAGAGGGGCTCAGGGGTGCTGCTGCTTTGTAAACTATAAAAGGTGGCTCTGGGGTTGTTGGTCCAGGATGAAAAGGCCACTGTCCCAAGGAATGAGGCAGAGGGGCTGGGCACGCATCATTCCCACCAGTTCCTCTTGCTGGTTCCCCTCACTTCCTCTAGAGCAGCGGTTCTCAACTTGTGGGTCGAGACCCCTTTGGTTGTCGCCTGAGACCATCCTGCATGTCAGATATTTACCTTATGATTCATAATAGTAACAACATTACAGTTATGAAATAGAAACGAAAATAATTTTGTGGTTGGGTCACCACATGAGGAACTGTATTAAAGGGTCGTGGCATTAGGAAGCTTGAGAACCACTGCTCTAGAGCTTCCTTCCCTGGGAGCCTGCCTGGTAAGACCTCTGGGGCTTTCCTCTCCACCCGGTGGTCCCAGCTGAGCAAAGCCTTGGGGCCTGGGAGAAGCAGCTGGGAGCTCAGGAACTCTGAGACAGGCCTCCCTTCCACCCTCTTCCGCCAGGCTACCCACCCTCCTGTGACTCCTTCCCAGCCTGCTGCTAATGGAATGCCAAGCAGCTCCTCACCTGTGGGGACAGACAGCAGGATGGGGTCCAGCCTTTCCCAGAGGAAGGATGTGACAGCTCTGGAACCAGAGGACCACCATGAGCCCTTTTCTGCATCCAGCAGAGCAAAGCTTTGGAGGACAGGCGAGAGCAGGACCTGGGGGTTAGACCTTCTGGGATTTAGGGCCAAGGGCCTAGTCCTCCGTAACTTCCTCCGTGGCCTCAGGCAAGTTTCTCGGCTTCTCCGAGCCTCCATTTCTTCATCTGTTAAATGGAAAGAAGGAAACAGTGATGACATATGGGGCACTTGGAGGGTCACATGGAGACTCTACAGGTAAGTCCTGAGCTTAGGGCCTGGCTCACCAGAAAGGCTGGGTAATTGTTCATTGACTCAGTAAATGAGTGTGGAGTGGAAGTGCTAGTGAGCAGGGCGGAGGGGAGTGCATGTGGCTTCCTGCAGGATCACCATCCCCCCCCACCAGCTGCGAGTGGGGGGCATGTCTGAGGACTTGAACCCTAGGCCCAGGACACCTGTGGCTCTGTGCTGCTGTGAAGGGGGAGCTTCCAGGACTCGGGCAGGATGGAGTGTAGATTATTCCTTGCGGGCACGTTGACACTCCTGCCAAACAAACGCGAGAACAAGAGCCTCGGGTCGGGTCCAGATTCAAAGCGCTGAGCATCCCCTGTGCCAACAGATTCTGATTCATAAAATCGCCTTGGAGCAGTGCTTCTCACCGTGTGCTCGCAGGGCCTGTGTTAGAAACACAATGTCTCAGTCCCGCTTCACACCACCGAATGGGAAGCTGCAGGCGCGGGGAGGGGCTGGGCAGGCAGCAGCCTGCATTTCCCCCGGAGATTCCCATAGGAGAGCCATGTAGAGGTCGTGAAGCAGAGTCCTAGCTGTGAAAGGACACTGGACACTTTATTCGGCCCATTCTCCGGGTGACGGTGGTGAGTTTTCCCTGGGGAATGTGCCCTGACTGGTGTAGGGATGACGTCCCAACCAACTGAGCCGCAAGGGCTGAGGTATTTCTGTTTGCGATCTCAAGATCAGACTGGGGACTGGGTGGGAAGAGGGGGGCTCAGTGCTGAGGGCCCGGCTCCCTCCCTCCCTCCCTCCCTCCCGGGAGAGGAGGCCAGTGTGTCTGTTTATGATTCCCTCCGAGCTACCCCAATCCAAATCTACATAAATAAAGCCTAGCCTGGCACTGTGAGTGATCGGTTTATTAATACTCAAGGGCTGCCACTGCTGCTGCTGCTGAGGCGGATTGCAATAACAAAGGCGGCTCCGCGTCCACACACCCCGGCTTCATTATATAATTGCTCGGAGGAGCTGCGGGGGGGGGGGGGGGGGGGGGGGGGGGGGGGGGGGGGGGGCAGGGCGCCAGAGGCTCTGAGCGCACTTGGCCTGGAGCTGAGGGTGGGCTGGGAACTCCTCCTGGGCGCTGGGGAAGGACTCCTCACTCCCTTCACCCCGCACTCCCTTCCTCCCACACCCAGAAGCACAGAGGCCCCAGAGGCAGCTGTCCCTGGGGGCTCCAGAGGCTGAGCCAGAGCTGTACCCCCCTCCCCCCGCCCCGCTCCACTCACCACCTCCCCTTCTTGCCGGACCTCACTCTGATTTGGGGGGGAGTGAAAGAAATAGACCAACAGTTAGGCAACTTCTGGCTGCGGGACAGGCTGCCTGTGCATCAAACTCCCGGCAGCCTCAGTGAGTGGCCGGCTCTGCGGCCCAGAAAGGGCTGGGTCCACACGCTAAGCATTCCAGTCCCTGAAACTGTCGGATCCCAAGCCCATGTTTTTTACCTCGTACCCACCAGAGGGTTTTATAACCACCATGGATGGGTCAGTTGCTGCCTCCGTTTCCCCACTGGGGCTCAGAGTGACAGGATGGCAAGTACTGTGTGCATCTCTGCACCAGGGGCCGGGGGGAGGGGTCTGGCACAGGGGGGCTCTGCAGCTGGGACTCTGGTGTCCACTGAGCAGATGGTGTCAAAGAACAGCCATGGCTGTTTGTGTTGGGGGTGGGGAGTGTGTGTGTGTGGGGGGGGGCTCAGCACACCAGGCCCTGCCCCACACTCCCCACCA
This sequence comes from Murina feae, assembly GCA_004026665.1. Lineage (NCBI taxonomy): Eukaryota > Metazoa > Chordata > Mammalia > Chiroptera > Vespertilionidae > Murina > Murina feae. Next base: position 55,780 of record PVJC01003878.1, on the reverse strand, counting down.
CGCCCAGGCTCTGAGAACCAGCCCCTGCAAACCCCGAACACTCCAGTACACCAGCGCTCCGGGCCTTGACCCAGGAATTCCCTGTGTTGGGAATGCCCTTCTCCCATCCACAGGCTGTCTCATCTCTGGGATGTCTTTCCAGCATCACCCACCCCACCCCCCTCCCTACCCCCCGCCGCCCCATTCCCCCCCCCCCACACACA
>PVJC01003878.1:0-49237 GCA_004026665.1 Murina feae | reverse complement strand
GTTTGAGGCTCTTTCTACCACACCCGCTTCCCTCCAACAGTCTCCTCCCTCCTCGCTCCTCCCTCCCCTGCAGCCCTGCAGTCAGGCCCCAGGCTGCCCCCACCTTCTGGGATCCTTCCACCCATCCTGGGAGCCTACCATCCGTCCACCTCCGTCCACCGTTCCTTCGCTTTGGGTTGTCAAGGCCAATCCTTTCATTATAGCCGAGACCCAAAGAGAGAAGGACGTTTAGAAATGGTCCCCAGCACGTCCTACCCCAGCCATCCCGCTGTGCTTCCACCTTCTTACAAAAAAAAAATAAGGAGGTTCATTTCACTGAGCCTGTCAAGGAATATGGTAGAACAAGGGTCCTTTTGGGTCCCTCTCTTGAAAGGAGATATTTTCTCCCCAAGGTTTCCCAGAGGATCAGCTTTCATGACCTTCCAGAGGCAGGCAGTGAGCAAAGCCCCGTTGGTGGTTGGTGGTTGGTGCTGGGAGCAGCCACACCTGTTGGCCACACCTGTTGACACCAGCTCGAGGCTGGTGATTGTGCCGCCCCTGGGTGTCAGCGTATCACAGAGTGATCAAGGTCTGAAAATTACCTCACAATGGCTGCTAGGCCTGACCAGAAGGGGGTGGGGAGCAGTTTCCCACAGCCAGTAGCTTCCAGCTGTGGCTACGAGACAAGCCCAATCCAGGAAAACATTTGTAGATGCTCTAAAACCTGACTCATTCAGGTCATTCTTCCTTTACTTATTGGGAACCTGTATATCCCCAACACATCTGGATCCTGGCCTGCCTGCTCCCTGGTGGTCCCCAGACTTATCATCTGAGTGAGGAGACAGCAGAGTCCATAGATTTATACAGAGACCAAATGTGATTCTTGCCTTAAAGGTCAGAAAGGAACCTTGAGAGAAAGAGAATGGAGGGGGGGGGGGAGATAGTAATGTTCTATAGATAAGAGGCTGATCTGGCCTCTCTAAGGCGTGACGTTAGAACTGGAACATGAAGGATGAGAGGCAGCGGGCCACACGTCGTACTGGATGGAGGTTTGAGACTGGGCCAAGGAGCTCTAAGAGGCCCTCATGGTGGGTACAGTGTAGGGGCAGGAGGAGGGAGGGTTCCGGTGCAGAGGAAGTTTGAGAAGCAGCAAGACCTGGGAAGAAGTTTTACTTTTTCCCAAGACCCATGGATGCAAGGCGGGTGGGGATAGGGGCAGTGACTTGATCAAATCTGCTTTTTCCCCACAAGCTCCTGCTGCTCCAGTTTGCAATAGAGATAGGTCAGGAGGTAATGGGGAGGGTGACGTGCTAGATACGGGTCTCCTAAGTGGGGTTATTTTTCTGTCCCCTGTGTCCCCTCCTAAAAGAAGAATTAAATGTTACTATTACTTAGAGATGGACACCGATGTCCCCATTTGGTCCTTATGTGAGCGGTCACTCCGGGAAGGGTGGACTTGGGCCATGCAGAGAAGCTGGCAGCAGACCCTCTTCCTTGCTATTAGCAGTTGGAAGAATTTTTCCTTTCATGTGAGATTGGTCTAGCAGATTTATAGATAATAACACCCTTTAACTGATTTTTCACCAGATGGACAAAGGACATAAAAAGAAAGGAAGAAAACAAGTGAAAAACAGCGAATATAGCACAAGCCCTCGGATCCAGAGCTGGGCACTGTGTGGGCCCTTGCCTCCTGCTCAGCCCCAGGGAGGACAGGATAATAACCACATCATGGGCTCTCACAAGAAAGTGGTCCCCAAATTTCAAACGTCTGTGAGAAGACCATTTGCCATGAGTTTATAGCCACTGTTAATACGAATGAGCCCGAACATCAATATAGCTTTTTGCTTTGAGATGTTAGCTAACGATGGCAAAAAGCCATTCACAGTTATTAAAACCTTTGAAAAGACTGTTTTATTGGAATCTAATTTAATTTTCCACTAATTTCTGTGCGTGTTCCGTAACCTTCGTAAGGTGTTAGTGCAGTAGCGCACCGTTCCTGTGTGTAAATGAATGTGAGTGTTGAATATGTGAGCCCCCTTTCTGCTGTGCTAAGGGCGTGAGCACGCTTGGTGGAGCACCCCAGGCGGTGGTGTGAGGAGCCCTGGGCCGCCTGGGCTGTGTTGGCTTCCTGCAGGAGGCGGCTGTCCAGGTGGTGCCAAGGCCGCAGTGCCCGGCCTCCTGGGGATGAGGGGCCCCTCTCCTGGGAATCCTCAGGTTCTGTCAGCACCACGCCATCCGCCCTGCTCATTCCATGACAACCACTAGGAGAAACACTTCTCCCAGCCTTGTCTGGGAGGCTGTTTGTGTTTTTTTTTTTAACTCCCCAAGTTCATGCCCTTAAAGGGTAAACGGCAGATCCTGGCAAGACTTTCCAATTATTTATTCACCGGCCAGTAATAGAAGAGCACATACATCCTGACTGGAGAGGTGCATTTCTGTGCCTGCTCGAAGCCTAGAATCCTGGAGGCCTGGCAGCCTGGGCCTGCCCCTGCCCCTGCCCCTGCCAGGTTTCCTGCCAGCCACCTCTGCAGAGGCCCGCTTTTCTGCCTTTACTGACCACATCGTTCCTGGGCATTTCTCTCTCCAGCAGCCTGGACAGGGCCTGCGACGCTAGCTGTGCGCACTGAGGTCCGCTGTGTGCCAGGCTCGAGCCCTGCTCTTCCCGAGTGTGATGGAGGCGCACCCCCGCACGGCCCAGCATCTGGCCCAGCTGCCTCCCTGCCTTTGTCCTTGCTTTGGGGTTAAGATCCTCAGCAGGTGCTGGACTGCTGCCAGCGACCTCCCTTGCTCCACGCCGTGCACACAGGGTCCAACCGCCCCTGCGGGGAAGATGTGTCTGTGGGACCGCCTGCTGCTGGGCTGAGCAAGGCCTCCAGCCCAAGCAACTCAAAGTCCTCTGGCTGAAGGACCAGGGCACCAGGCTTTTCCCATCCGGTTCCTCCCAATGCTCCTTTTCCCAAAAAGGTCTTCAGAGACCCAGAGGTCCTCGGACGCCCAGGATGCCCTAAATGGGACCATCTGGCTGCCCGGCTCCCTCCCGCCATAGATCCCATTGCTATGATCCAGCCAGAGAACTAACTCCCCAGAGCACGTTCGCACTCCCGTTCCCAGGCAGCAGTTTCCATGAGTTGGCATCACTGCGCGCTTATTAATAAAATGAGCAAAGTAACCAAATGCTTCGGCAGCTCCTGACGTTTGCCAGAGGCTCTCTGCGTGCCCAGTGGCACCAGAGGGCCCTGGAGAGGAAGTCTGTGGGAGCCATTGGGGAATTGTCCCTGACATGGGTGAGACCAACCCAGAATCCACAAGGGCTGATGGGTCCCGTGTCCCCGGCCGTCGTGGCTCAGGGTGGCTTTGGGGAAAGGAGGCCAGGGTGGAGAGACCCCAACACTCTGCATGGACAGAGGGCCAGGCCAGAACCCCTCAGGCCAAGAGAGCAGTAGAGAAAGGGGGTCAGTGAACCCCGCACCGGGGAAGTGCTCTTCGTGTTAATAACGCTGGTTTAGTTTCCTACCTCAACATTCAAACCCAGCCTCTGCCCCTTACTGGCTGAGGGGCCTTTGCAAATCATCCGCCCCAGCTCCCCCCTTCACCCAGGCTGCTGCACCCACTGAAACACAGCAGCGGGCCCATCCTAGAAGAGGACAATCGTTCCTACCTTTCAGGGTCATTGTGAAGGTCAAATTGATGAATACATCTAAATGATGCTGAAATCTGGCCAGCATTCACTAAGATTGCTACTGTGTTAACTCATTTAATCCTCCTATAACTCTATGAGCTGGGCACATTATTAAACCCATTTCACAGGTGAAGAGACAAGCTCAGAGGGTTAACTAATTTCCCCAAGGCTCTACAAGTGGTAGTGGCTGGGATCCATGTAACCTGCTTGGCACGATGCCTGGAACATAACTATTCGTTACTTGGTAGTTTGTTTAAAAGCAAAAAAAAAAGAAAAGTATGGGTGGGGCTTGGGTCTGTGGCTCAGTCTTTGGAAGAGGAATGCTGTCCCTGCCCTGCCACCCAGAACATTCTGACCTATTCTTGGCCAACCAGACCAAGGGATCTCCTTGACAAAATGTTCCACGGCCCAGCTCTATCGCCAGAGCTGGCTGCCTCGCCCCAGGGAGGAGCATCTCAGAAGCTGCACCCAGCATGTTCCCCCCAAGGACCCCCACCCAACCCTGGCCCGGTTTACCCTGAAGCCGTGGCGCTTGCTCACTGGCCGGAGAGGGAAAACGCTTGCTGCTTTCTCAGCTCACGCCTGTGCCTTCGAGTTCACAAGTGGGGCTTTTCTTAGACCAGTGCGTCATTTGTGTCAGAAGCGCAAAGTCGACAGGAGGGAGAATTGTGAAGGGGTGGGATGGGGGGAAGGAATGTGTGTCTTAAGCCAGGCACTAGCAGGGGACTTGGGCGTGCTGTCTTGCTTTGTCTTTCCAAACGGCCTGTTCAGGATTCCTCCTTCTCCTGTGACCCCTTCCAGCCATGCCTGAGTCCCGGCCCTGAGTTTCTTGTTTGTGGGGAGGCTTTGCTCTCAACCGGGAGCCCCAGGGCTCCCTGTCCCGCAGCCTCCAGCCCAGAGTTACACACACCCCAACGAGCGCCCTAGTACCAGCTCGGCCACTCCAGGCCACATGGGCAGGCGGCTTCCCCTTTCAGGGCCTCTGTTTCTCATTCTGCAAAGGAAGGATGACAATGGCTTCTGCTTCATAATGTTGTGAACATTAAATGAAAAAAAAAAATGTGTAAAGGGCTATGCCCAGTGCGTAGACTATAGGAAGCCCTCGGTAAGTGATCGATAAGGATGCAAATATCATTCACTCCATTGACAGGATAAAGCTTCAGCTGATGACTTACAGATTGCTTGAGGCCTGGAGCCAGTTGTACATTTTAAAAAATGTTCTCCGTGGGCAATTGGTCAGAGTGGGGTGAGGAGAGGAGAAGGTAGGAGGTGGATGCAGAGGTAGGTCCCTGCCTATGGCCATTTTCAGGGAGGTCTGTACAGACAACCTCCCCCTGCACCCCCACCTCTGGGAGGGGGCGTGCGGGATTGCACCGCTTACTGCACCTTAGCTGTGGGTGATTAGACTCAGGCTGGACACGTGACCCATTCTGGGCCAATCAGTTCTCTCTCCCAAACAGCTGGATTTGGGAAGGCAAGGAGAGGAAAGGACAGCCCAGTTGGACTGTCCGCGTGGCTGGGCTGAAGCCAGAAGGGTGGCTACAGTTACTCAGGGTAGCCATGGCCTCCGAGGAATGGAAGGCTCTGCTTGGCAAAGAGAGAGAGAGAGAGAGAGAGAGAGAGAGAGAGAGAGAGAGAGAGAGAGGAAGCCAGCTGGCAGAGGGGAGCCTGGATGAGAAGCGAGAGACGGCCCTGATGGCTCCCAGTTCAGCCCACTCTCTCCAGGCCTGGCCCTTCCTGCCGTTCAGGCTGAACCTTCTGGAAGACACCATCGGGCCTCATGAAGAGGTCCTCCCTCCCTGCTGAACCCAGCTTGAGTGGGTGTCTAGGACTCAAATCCCAGAGCCCAAGCACTGCAGCCTTACTTCCATCCAGGCCCCCACCACCCAGCCCCCTGCCCCCATGTGGGGGGCCCCTACCCTATGGAGCTCGTGCGTCAAAGAGGAGGGGCTGAGGCCGGAGTGGTTGGTCCCCATGCTCTGTAACCTGGGGCCTGCAGACTGAGTGTGGGGCGGTGGCCAGAGCGCATGCTTGCTCTGAGCTGTGCTGTCTTGAGCCCTTTCCAGAAACCTGCTTCCAAGACCCAACCCCCATTCTAGATGCTTGTGATGATCTCACCACCATCCACGTTGGTTCTGATCTTTTGGTTGCCTGGTCAGCACCCTAGGGAGCTTCCCTGGGTCTTCCCATCAGGCCAAACTGGTCTCCTCTGAACCTTGGACATCCTTCTGCTGAGCCTGTCACAGTCTCAAAACAATGAGGTATGGGGGGCGGGGATGCGGGTGCCGCCTCAGCCCTACCACCTCTTTCCACCTCTGACCTTGTGATCCTGTGGGTCTGCAGAGCTCAGAACAAGCCTGGCACTTAGCGAGACATCAAAGGGTGGTTTTGCCACTGATCGTGGGTTAGAACCGGGTCTAGCTGAGCCCAAGCCCGAGCCGCGTCCCCACTTCACCAAGTTGTGTTTCCGCTCGGGACTCGGTTCATCCCATGCTCCTTTGACACGAGACAGGCTGCAGGGCCCAGGGTTCTGCTCGAGGACACGCACACACCCCTCCGTGGCTGGGGTTTCTCAGCCAGGCCCTGAGCCTGAGCAGGAGGACAGGCGGGGTGGTGAGCAATGACACAGGGGCCTTTCCTGGAGGCAGCCCAGCCTTAGTCCCTGCCAAACCTGGCCAGTGAGTGCTTTGCTGAGTGATGGGAGCTCAATGCAAAGTTTCAGTGGAGTCTGGGTCTCCCAGATTCTCAGAATCATCTATCGAAGTGCCGCCACCTCGGGCTCCCTTTCTGTCCCCAGCAGGGCTCTGACTTTGCCCAGGAGAGCTGTGCGTTCAGGCTCCTCCGCAGCCCTGCCCCCCTCCAGTTCCATCTGCACCTGGATCCCAGCACGCGGTACCGTTTGGCGGCAGGAGGAGAGAGTTCTTTCTTTGTGTAAAGCTTCTGAATCAGTGAGTGGAAGCCAGCCAACCCCAGGATCCTTACAATGATCATTGCCCCAAATCCTTCAGATGCTAGAGGTTCCACATAACTCCAAGCTTCCGCTTCGACCCACGTGTCATCCCAGTGACCACAGGTGACAGGCAATAACTGTGAGGCTCGGCAGGTCAGAGGTGGCCAGAGGGGGTCCTTACTGCATCTCGCCAAGTGGCCCAGCTCCGTCTGCCACCCTGTAATGTTGTTCTCAGGACTGGTCTAGTGCCAACCATCTTAGCCCAGGGTCCCCTCAAAGCAAAACCATTGCAAGAACATGTGTGCAGGGAGGTTATTTTAGGGGTGATCCTAGGGAGCAAAAATGAGGGACCAATACGAGCATGAATGAGGGAGGGGAGAGCAGAAAAGCCAACAGCGCATCGTCAGGTCACTGCCGTGGGTGTCGGGTCACTCCTGAGCTGTGTACAGAAGGACCTCGGACTTGGCAGCCAGATGGCATCCTGGCAGGAACGTACCCCAATGGGTTCCCATGCCCCATTGGCTGAGGTCGGCCCAACTCCCCTCCACATGTCCTCACACAGAGCATGCTCCCACCAGCAGCCCGTGCTGGGCACCGCACAAGCCGGAGGCAGGAAGGGAAAACGCCCTGTGCTCACATGAGGCGAGATGCTGTCAGTGCATCGTGAGAAGCTAGTGGGGAACTGCTTGTCACCGCGTGGCTGGAAATAGAGGTGCCGGGGGGCGCCTGCGAGGCTGCGAACACAGCCTCTCGAGCGAGGCAGACTGGGTTCAGATCCCTTGCAATGCCTCGTCTTCCTCCGCTGATGGAAGGGAGAGTAGTACGAGGAAATGCTGGGCTGGGTTGTTACGAGGTAAAATGAAACATCCGCGCGCCTGGCTCACACAGCCTTTCCCACAAGCGACTTCTATTACCCCCATTTCACGGCTGAGGAAATCGAGATGTCGTTTCTAAGGGATGGAGGGCGAGGGGAGGAACACACAGGCAGAGGCTTCATTTAGAATCAGCTTCAACCTCCAGAGAAGCGCCGGTTTGCAACTCACAGAAAGACCTGGCATTTCCAAGCAGAGTCCCTCGCCCCCTCCAAGTTTCTACGCCCACTTTCCCTACCACACGAGGGGCCCCCAGAGGGGAAGCAGATGCTTTCTTCCCCTGAAGTGCTTTCTTGCTCCTGCTGAAGGGTCTGGAGCTTCCTCGTGATGTCACAGCTGGTTGCTATGGAGACCAGGTTGCTGTGAATGTCAGTCTGGGCCCATGAGGAGCACAGTGATTAGCATCACAGCTGGGCCCAGGGAGGGGGGAAATGAGGCACTCCGGGAGGTCTCATCAACACCTCTCCCCAGGCCGCAAACACAGACACACACACACGATGAAGCCACACACACATACACACACACACATACACACACACACACACACACACCACACCGTCCACACCCATCCCCTGACCCACCCTGCTAAGCTGAGATCTGACAACATATGTTAGCGGCAAACAACCCGGCCAGCCAGGAGCAGGGTGACCGTCGCCAACATCAGCCACGCCCCCTTCCACTCCCGCTGGGGTAAAGGTGCTGCTGACAGGTGGCGGTGGCAGGCTGAGTGTCTCCATGGCAACACTGAGGTCAGGGCTCACCCAGGTGACCTCACTCTGGAGCCACTGGATTCAGACTGGGCTGTCATCACCCTCTAAAGGCTGGAAAGGCTGTGAGGCATCTCTCCAGAGAAAACAGATCTGCCCTCTCAGGGCAAGCGCTCTGGGGTCATCCATCCCAGGCTTCCTCTGGCTTAGAGGAAGGAGAAGGCTGTGGTCCAGGGCCTGGCTTTTCACTGGGTACAGTTGGAGCCACAGGAAGTGGCTTTCCTGCCTCTGAAGACAGCAGACAGCCTGTCTGGAAAGGGCTCTGTCACCCGCCGGGTGTAAGTCCTGGGCAGGTTGCTCTGACCCTGGGCATGGGGCATGTCTTCTGGAGAGATGGGCAGAGGCAGGGGGAACACCCTCCCCCTATCCTTCTTGGAGCCCAGAGGGAATCCTCCCTTGAGTCCTGGCTGGGCCCAGCCTCCTCCCAGGACAGAGCCTGACTCAAGGCTGCATCTGGCTGCCCAGCTGCTGGTTCACCCATCTGCCTGCCTGACCCGTGCTGGGCCAGGCCCCTGTTCCCACAGCTCAGGGGCTGGCTGGAAACCTGCGTATTGGGATGACTCTTCTGGAGGGACTCTCCCCTTTCTCTGCTAGACCCTCTCAGGAAATAGTTAACTCTTGACCTTGACCCCATAGCTAGGGCCCTTCATTGGGCTGATGAGCCATCTAGGAAAGGGGTAGAGAACTCACAAGTTGTCATGGATCCAAAGCCCATCACCCCCCTTTCCAGAAGCGTGGTCTTGTCACATCCCCTCTCTGAGGCTCTTGTTTTCTCAGGGTGGATTAAATGGCCCCATAATTGTTCACATCCTTCTTCCCCCCGCCTGGACCCCCAAATGCCACCTCCCGCCTCAGAGGCCCGGTACCTATGCTTGGCACACCTGTTTTGTCACCTGTTGCTTCACCTGGTCCCCCAATACTGGCAGGTTTTCTATGCCTTATTCTTGCTGGTTCAGTGAATGCGTCTGTCAGTTCCAACCCCTTCTACCCATCCCTTTCCACGAGGAAACTCATCAAAAGCCCGTGGCCTACTCTGCGTTAGGATCTGTGGTGGCCACTTCACACCCATTACTTATGGAATTTGTACCACACACCTGTCAGAGAAGCATCACTAGTCCCATTTTGGGGGGCGGGGGGAGGGGGGAGGAGACTTACAGAAGTAACATGATGTGGCCAATGTCACACAGTAACCACAGCTACCGTTTATTAAGCATTTCCCTTTGTTGAATTTTATACCAAAATGCTTTCCACACATTATCTCAGTATAGAGTAGACAATAAAGAATGAAAGCTAGAGTCAGCCTTCCTGGGTTTGATTCCTGCCTCTTGCCTCTTAAAAGCTGTGTGTAATATAATGTTCTATGTTAATTTTATTTCCATTTTCAAAAAGCTGTGTGACTTTGGGCTAGTTACTTAACCTCTCTGTGTCTCAGAGTCCTCATCTGGAAAATAAAATAGTTGTAGTGCCTCCCTCATCGAGTTGTTATGAGGCTTAAATTAGGAATAAAAGAACTTAAAACAGTGCTGGGAACAGTAAGTATTACATAAATAATATTCACTGAAAATTTTAAAAGGGGGGTGGGGTGGGATTGGGGGTGAAGAAAGTCTCACATCATTTTTGGGTCGAGTACTACTGTTAGTTGCAACTTAGGAGGCAAACAGGCTCAGAGAGGTGAGTGAATGCACTTGAGGTTGTGCGTGGCAGGGCTTGTGTGTGGCAGGGCTGGGATTTAAGCCCAGGTTCCTGGCACCCGAGGCAGGGGAAGCACCCTGGTTCCACACTGCCAGCCCTGCTGCTGGAGAGGACAGCAGAGATCCTAGCAATTTTTATACCAAAATGCCTTCCACACATTATCTCAGGATAGAGTAGAAAGTTAAAGCATGAACTGGAAGCTTGAAAAAGTAAGGTCCATGTGAACTCAGAAGTGACCCAGAGGAGACTCAGGGGTTGATGGAGGCTAACGGAGCCTAGCAGAGGCTTACCAGGATCCCTGCATCCCAAATTTCTGCTCCCACTGAGTCCAAGAGAAAGAACTAGTACGAGTCGATGGCTGCTGGCAGAGCTGGGCTCTGGGCCACCTACCAAAGCCAGCACTCCTTGCCCAGATTAAGCTTGAGCCCCTGTAAATCCTTGCATTAACTGTCGTTATCGGAACAAAGCTCTGAGAAAGTTAAGAGCTGCTAATTTCCTCCTCAAGACAGCCTGGGAGAAGTGAGGGATGCAGCTGTTCTCAGCCACCCCCTGACCATGGGTCCCGCGCTACCTCCTATCAGCTGGGTGACCTTGGACAAATCACTTCCTCTCTCTGAGCTTCAGTTTCCTCATCTGTGAAATGGGGCAACAATAGCACCTAATGCTTTACTGCTGTTTCAGGAGGCTCCGGTGCTGTCACATATATAATGTGGAGTAACTTCCACCTGACAGAGAATGTCCCATCAATGGAGCTATGATTTCCAACTCTGTGACCTTAGACGAGGAACTTGACACATCTGGGCCTGTGCCACGGGGGTGGGGGAGGGGCATTGTTAGTAGATGGAAGTCCCCTTCCCCTTGCTCAATGGCCAGGACCACAGCTGACCCTTAGTCAGTAGAGAGTGGGCAGAAGAACGCTCGTGTGCCCAGGATCGGCAGGCATCTCTGTGACTGATTATCTCGGATGGAGAATCAGAGGCTGAAATATTTTCGCTGCTTCCTTGCAGTCTCTTGAAACCAGAAACGAGGACTTCAGCGATAATTATGGGGCAGATAGCCAGCATAGATATGATCAGGATTTCACCTTGTTCTTCCTGCAAAATCACCTGGAAATGACAGCCAGTCTCCGCACAGTTGGGGAGAACTAAAGGAAAGGGGTTCAGGCCAAGCCAGAAGGGACTGTGCTGACCACAGTGACCTCCTGAGGCCAGCATGGTGGTGGCGGCAAAACAGAGCAGCTAAGTGTGACCCCCAAGGGAGAGATGAGACTCAGCGGGAGGTTGTGGGAGCATTCCTGTAACATGCCTCCCTATTCTCACCTGTCAGTCATATGCAGGCACGTGCACACGTGCCCCTTCACACGCATGCCTGGAGATTGTCACGTGACTGACCCTGGGGCCCCCTCACACACACTGCAAGTCTTCTCGGCCTTCCTCTCCACGGTGCCTGACAGCCAAGGGGAGCAAAGATCTCCCCAGGGTCTAAAGCAGCCTCCATCCGCACAGTGTCCCTGAGTGCAAAACATGGGCCAGGCTTCACCCACTTGGTCTCATTTAATCTCGTGGGCAGGAAATGCCTTTGCAGCCTTGAGTTTGAACTTCGAAATTCATCGACATTTTAGCCCTTGATAAAGCTGAGCTTCTTTTAATTTGAAACAAGATTGAGGTCTTTGCAGTCATTGGAGTTCCCTTCAGCGGCCGCACTTAGAGGGGTCTCTTGGTTGGAGGGGGGAGGAGGGGGATGATGGTGGTGGTGGTAACAGAGGGGACATTCAAGCAACAGAAGGTGATACAGGAAGCATGTGGCGTGTGTGAGGAGTGGGGAAGCAGGGGCGTCTAGGAGAGAGCAGATTGAAGCAAGTAGGCTGGGCTGCTTCCAGGAGGAGGAGGGGAGGGGGAGAGAGAAGGGCCTGCACGTGAGAGGAGGAGCCAGCAAAAGCAGCAGCAGCGTCAGAGGGGCTGGTGGAGGGAAAGGAGATAGTACACTGCCATGTGCTCCTCCCTGCAGGAGCCTTGGCAATCTGCAGAGAGCTTCACTGCGTCTGCGCATCTGGGCATGGGGTCCCCTTGGCACAGCGCCCTGAGCCTCCATGGACTGTGATGGGAAGGAACGTGGGCCTTCGTCCCTGCGCCAGAACCCGTCAGCATCGCCAACATGGCTGGCACCCCAACAACAACCTGTACTTGGCTGAGCTCTGTGTGGGTGGACTTGGAGGTTGTTCCTCTTTGTTCTCTAAGTTGGTTTTATTTAACAAAGGAGGTGGTTCAGGCTCAAACCCAAGCCTCACCTGCCTGGTGAAGATGACCCCAGCCATTTCCAACCTGGGTTGGCCAGTGCCAGCTGAGGTCCTGGAGCACAGGCCGCTGAATTGCCTGCCAGGATGGAGTCCGGGCTCACTGTTGAGCAGGCCAAGGGTCACGGCAGGGGCGGCGGGGGGGGGGGGGGGGGGGGGGGGGGGGGGGGGGGGGGGGGGGGGGGGGGGGGGGGGGGGGGGGCGGGCCTTCTCTTGTAAGTCTGACCAACTCTGGGCTGCCCCGTGCGTCCCAGGCATTTGGGCTCACAAAGGAAGGAAAATGGAGGTAACATCTCTAGAGGTAACATCTAGGCCTCGGTTGTTTCTCAGCTTCAGGACAGAGGACCCAATGCGCTCACCCTCCTGAGAGCACACCTCCCCTCCCTCCCCCAGGCTCATTACATCAGCTTCCTCACTCTTCCATTACCTCTAGAACTTGTTTCCTCAGCCCAGTTCTCCCACAGATCAGTTCTTCTACCTCCGTGATTTTATAAATAAATGTTCTCTGACAGTTCGAGTCTTGGCTCTGGGTTCTTTCCTAGCCAGAACTCAAGCACGGAGGTTGCTGAGCCCAGGTGCGGTCTGACCCCATGGGTCTAACATAAGGTGACCAGGTTTAAAGCGGTACACCATTGACCGGGGGGTTATTTTCTTTTCCTTTTTAAAAAAATTATCACTTAAAATATTACAAAGAGTCATTGGGACTTTTTTAAAACGCCGTGGGACGCGGGACAAATTGTTAAAAATCGGGACTGTCCCGCCAAAAGTGGGACGTCTGGTCACCTTAGCTAACGCCTGGAGCCATTCTTGCCGCCTACAACACTTCCAGTACCGGAGGCACCAGACGGAGCTTCTGGAAGCTGCTTCTTCGGGGCAGGAATGCACCGGAGCAAACATGCAGAGTCATGGGCGCAGGAGAGGTGTTTGCAGGACAACACAGGGAGCCTCTTCCCACCTGAATAGGCCGTCACGTTAGATTGTTCTTTGGGGAGAAGAGGCAAGTAGCAACCCCGAGAGGTTGGAAAACTTTCAGAAATAGCAGACAATGTGCCCTCAGGAGCTGTGGGAAGGTAAGTGCCTCCAGGCAGACCCCACTGGCAGCACTGGCCCAGCTCTATGGTGAGTCACAGGATTAGCTAATGGCAGGGAATAAAGCCGGGGGTGGCGGGAAGGCTGGGCCCTTGGGTAGGGAGAGAAAAAAACAGAAAGGCTTGTTTGGGGTGAACGCTGGAGGCACGAAAAGTCCCCTAGAACAGCGATCACCAACCTTTCCGACCTCCCAGACCACCAGTGGTCCGAGGATCACCAGTGGGCGACTGCTGCCCTAGAAGGTGGAGAGAGTATGGAGGGCCCCTGCTCCTCATACATTCAACTTTCTATCCAATTGGCCTGAGCCCGATAACCAACCCAGTGGGGCTCTGGGAGGTTGGGGTGGAAGCCATAGGGCCGTGGAGGTGACCTTCCTCACTATAGGGGCCAGGAAACTCCAATCATCAAGCAGCTGTTGTTTGCTGAGCACTAGCAATGTACCAGATGCCAGCCAAGCCCTTAGCACACGTGATAGCAACAGCACTGACTATGTGCTGGGCACTCCTCCAAGCAATTCACTCGCATGCACTCATGCAGTCCTCACACTTAGGGGAGGACATGGAGGCACAGAGAGGTTAAGTGACTAACGCAAAGTCAGCCAGGATTGGGACTGCAGAAGCTATACTCCTGCCCCCCAGTGCAGCCCCCAGGGATCCTGAGTCATTCTTCATGATCACTGTGTGGCAGATCCAGCAGCCCCCTTACCTGGGGGAAGACATCCTTCCTAGGCCCCTGTGGCTGCCTGAATCCGAGGGGAATATGGAACCTATACATACTCTGTTTTCTCCTATGCGCACAGACCTATATAAAGTTTAAGTTATAAACGGGGCAATTTCACAGGTAGGCTTGTTCTTGCTGTCGATCTTAGCAACCTCAGCACCGTGTTCTCCTCGTTTCCTTATTACGTCGAGAATGTTTACCTCTTCGCTTTAAGGAAGCACGTTACAGCTTCTCTTTGGCATGTCCGAATTGTCAGCATCGCTACACTTGCACTTTCGGGCTGTAATTCAGTAAAATGAGTTACCGGACCACAAGCAGGGCTACACCTGGACGGTTGGTCGCTCTGAGGAACGAGATGGCTACTCAGTGACGAATGGGCAGGGAGCAGCGTGGAGACACTGGGCAAAGGGATGATTCACACCCTGCAGGACCGAGTGGGATGCTGAGAGATTTAATCGCAATTGAAAAGTTATGAGTTATTTCTGGAACTTTCCATTTAATAATTTCAGGCCGAGATTGACTGCAGGTAACTGATACCGCAGAAAGCAAAACCACAGGTGAGTGGGGACCACTGTTTGCTTTCCTCCCTTTTACAGAGGAAACTGAGGCTCAGAGGGATTGACCGAGCCCAGACTTCATCTGCCAGGTCCATCCTGGCCCCGTTCCCACCTGTAACTCCTCTGCCCTTCCCGCCCACGGCCAGGTGAGGCGGATGTTGTTATCCTCCCCTCACAGGAGAGGACGAGTGGGAGAGGGGTAAATCATTAGCCAAGATTGGACCGGAGTCAATACAAAGCCTATGCAGTTTTCAATAGTTTTCATGGCCTCAGGAAGCCATGACTTCAGCAGCCACATTTCAGGTTCTCCCTCCACCCCCGTCCATTCTGGGAACCCAGGCGGAGGCCAGAAGGGGAGATGGGCAGCCCTTCTCCTGCACCAGCTCATTGCACGCAAGCACTCCCTCCCTGCAGGAAAAGAGATGATTTTTCTGTTCCCCAAGGGCTGGGGGAGCCCCAGGAAGAGGACTTTGAGAGGTGGTGGAGCCCATGGATTAAAAGCACCATCTCCTGTCCGGCCAGCATGGCTCAGTGGTTGAGCATCCACCTATGAGCTCACACCACAGATTGGGACCAGGACCTTGAGCCTGGACACGTCATGTGGCCACTGAGCTTTGGCAGCTGTATGAGTTTCTTACTGCTGCTCTAACAAATAACCCCTCACCTAGTGGCTTGAAACCCACAAATGTATTCTCGTTCAGTTCTAGAGGCCAGACGTCAAAAACCGAGGTGTCAGCAGCGCTGAGTTCCTTATGGAGGCTTCAGGAAAGATCGCTTTCCTGGCCTTGGCAGCATCAGAGAGCCAGATGGCACTCCTTGGCTCATGGCCCCTTCCTTGCACCACTCCAGCCTCCTGCTCCCATCGCTGCTGACTCCCACCCTCCTGCTTTCCCTTACAAGAACCCTGTGACCACATCAGGCCTTCTCAGCTAACCCAGAACAACCTCCCTGTCTCAAAACCCTTAATACAAAGCCCTTTTGACCTGCAAGGTAACATCCAGCAGGTTCAGGAGATGCGGATGTGGACATCTTTGGGGACCAGTATTCACATGCCCACAGCAGGGGAAGGATGGGGACATGTGCCTCCCCCAGGACAGGTACAAAAGTCGTGCCTTTGTCTCAGGGTAATAACTGCATACTCGGAAGCTCCCTGCCAAGACCAGACTTCAGCTGAGCCCAATGCTTTGCCTGGTTTTCCAGAGCCTCGCCTATTTCCTTTCCTCCCCTCCAGGTTCCTCCCAACGAGTCACGTGCATGAGAATCCTTATCTCAGGCTCTGCTTCCAGAAAATCTGACCCAAGTCAATGGTCCCCATTATGCCCATTTTACAGATGGGGAAACTGGGGCACAGAGAGGAAGACTGTAATGTGCTCAAGGTCTCATAGTGAGCCAACGGGAGAGCTGGACTGCACCCCAGCCTCTCAATTCCCAGTTCCGGGCCCCCACCCTCTCTGCTGGAGGGATTTAAGGGCCTTTGAGGGGGTTCTGTGGAAGATCAGAGAGCCTGGGGCTCTAATTGCCTCTTCATATAGCTCACCTTTCTCTGGGGTCTGTCATGTCAGCCGAGGAGCCGCCCCCCTGCTGACCAGCGCCTATTTGACCTACCTCCTCTCAGTCCTTTGTTGGAAATGGGCTTTGAAGAGCCTGCTGGCTGTTTCGCTTTGAACTTCCCCAGCAGCTCTTTTGCCCCAATTCCTGACAGTGTGACTTGGGGAGTTAGCAGGGATGGTGTGGGAGGGCTCTGCTTTTCCTGGACCCTGGACAGGGAGGCCAGACAGAGCCAGGCAGCATCAGGCCCTGGGCTGTCTTCAGAAGATCAGGCCTCAAACTCGGTGACAGCTGAGCCAAGCACACTGAGCCAAACCACCGGTTGCCAAACTGTGACCGCCTCTTGAACCCCAGGCCCGGTAAGTGTGATGGCTGAGTGTGCGCCTGTGCACGTGTGGGGGGGTGTGCATGTGAAATGGGAAATGCCTGCTCACCCGTCAGATGGATGGAAGATGGAGATGGCGGACAGTAGGAGATGAGAACATTCTCACTTGTGCTTCATCCTGGCTCAGCCTCCTGTACGGTGGACTTCCTGCAGCCTGCCCTTCCTGTTCACTTCCTCCAGTCCCATCTCTTAATGCCAACTCCTCGCCTCCCCACTTAGCTGCCTTTTCTGCAACTTTCTTCCACCCTCAACGTCTTGCCTTCGCTTTACCCACTGCCCATGTAGTGTCTCTGAGCCTTTGGCGCTGTGCCTTCCACCTCACATGCCGCCATCGAGTTCACAGTGGTCCCTCTCTCCCCTCCCCCCAGGCGCCCCTCTTCATCTGCATAGCCTTGTACCAGTCTCTGCCGCAGCACTGACGGGGCTGGGGGGCCACTGTTTCCTGTCTGTGTCCCCACCCCCTCCTCCAATACAGGGAGGGATGGTGTCTAATTTGTCCTCATATCCAGAACAGGCTCCTGACAGGGTCCCCACACCCACTCGCTTAACCTTCCTGAGGCTCCGTTCCCTCATTGGAACCCCTCTGGGTGGAAATGACTCTGCTGGTCCCATCGTCATCCCAGCAGCTCAGAGTCATCGAAGGCTTACAGACCCAACTCTCCGCTCCTGGCTGGCTTCTTTATCGTCAACATGTGAGGAAAAGGCCTCTTCCTTGAAGCAACTTCAGGGAAAGCGCCACAGAAGGGAAGTAAAGACCACTTCCTAGTCTTGACCCTAGCTGCCTCCTGCAGCCCAAGCCAGGATGGGGAGTGTCTGGCACACCATTGTAGCTCCATGGCCACACTCAGCTGCAGACTCAGAATCCTACTCAACACAGCTCTCGGAGCAGCTACTCCAGTCCGTGAGAACTGGCATGTATGATGGCACCCTTTGCCACCCCTGCTGCTTCCAATGAGGCAGCCCTGCAGGTGAGAGTTTTTCTAAGCCCATCTACCCACATGCCACCTTTCCATCCCGATCAAACCAAAGGCCCCTCTTAACCCTCAAGCCAACTCAGTAATTGAGCCCAGTTCTGTGTCCAGCCACCCCGCTGCGGGAGCCTCCTACCCAGCCAGTCCCATCTCATTCATGGCACCCCTTTCCCAAATGCCATGGTGCCCTCCAATCTCCAAGGGTTGTTCAGCCTTTCCCCAAAGTCTGGAATGCCCTGGCCTTGTCTGTGTATCCAAATCTTCTCAATTCTTGGCGGGCCTCTCAATCGCCACCTGCCCCAGGAACCCTTCCCCAGCTGCTCCTGACACTGAGGGAACCCTCCTCTCAGCTGTGGATGGACATTGGGATCACGCAGGCTCTTTAAAAGCTGCTGTCGCCGGGGTGCACCCTCAGGTACCCTGGTCATTTTATCGGTTTGGGATACACACTGGGCCCCTGGATGAGTCTAAGGTGCAGCCGAGGTTGAGCTACCACTGGGTGAGCTTTCCACACACCCCTTCAGTTAATGCCGTGGCCGACCCTCCCGCAAAGTGCATGGATGGAGCTGTTTATTCGGTGTCCACACTTACCAGGAGCCGAAAGGCTAAATCAGAGCCTTTACCAGGGGCCAGGCACCATGCTGAGAGTGTTCCTCACTTCGTCTCATTAAATCTTCATGGCACTCCTGAGAAGTAGGTACTCGTTTTATAATCCTGATTTCCAGGGAATCAAGGCTCAAAGTGTGAAGGGCTTATCATGTTTGCACAGCTGGTCAGCGATACCCTAAGGATGGGAATCCCAGCCTGCCCCCAGGGCCTGCCTCCCCGTTGATATGGCTTTCCATCTTCTTTCCCTCCTCTGCCTCTGCTAAAGCCCCAGGGATACCACAGCTCTGCCTCAGAGCACTTGGCACCCTTGCCATTTCCACTCATTTGTGTCATGTTTGTATCATTATTCAATGAGTTCCTGTCTGTTTATGCAACCCCTCTCCCCCAGCCATAAGCTCCATGGGGGCCAGTTTGTGTCTGCTTTTACTACATTTCTTGGGCTTACTTAGCACAATGTCCGGCACATATTTATCAGATGCATGGATGGATGGATGGATGGTTGGATGGATGGATGGATGGATGAATGGAAGAAGCCAGATTCAAAATGCAAATGCCAGCTTCCCAGCTAGTCAGCCACATCTGTAGAGACAAGAGACTTGCTTTCTACTTATCTGAGGGCCAGCCACAGTGGCAATGTCTATTTCCTGGCTGTGTGACCTCAGGCAAATGCTCCACCTCTCTGGGGCCCATCTATACAATGGAGATGGCAGTACTAATTGACAAGATGGTAGTGAAGATTAAATGAGACCATTAGCAGGGAAGTCCTGTAAACAGCAAAGAACTGGTTCACAAGGATGGACTCAGTCAGCAGCGGCCAGCTCTCCCTGCCCTGCCCTGCCCAACCCTCCCGCTGTGTGACCTTGGCCTTGGTAGTGGGGGCAAGGCATCTCTGCAAACCTGGGGAGATGAACTCTGGGAGTGGGCTCAGGAGTGGGCTTGCCCCTGGAGTCCATGCTGCTGAGACTGTGATGAGAAGCAGCGTGATACAAGGGTGTGAGCACCAGTGGTCACACTGGAAGGTGCAGAGAGGCGATGGTCAAAGGCAAAGGGCCTCGGGAAAGCTGTCTCTCTCCATCCAAAGCCGCAGCGTCACCCAGCCATCAGCCACCAGGCTCTTCGCCTGAGTCCCAGCCTCCTGTAAAGAGCTCTCTGCTGATGTCCATGGATTTGAATGGGGGGAAATGCATCTTTATTCTTTGAAAGATAGCATTTCCTTCAAGTGTGTGGAGGCAACAAGCCACAGTGATTAGCACACCTGTGACTGTCGCCGCCAGCGCTCCCCGCTATTTTCACGTCACGTGCTGGTTGTGGCACCTTGAAATGCCACTTGTGCTCTTGGGGACTTTGAAATCATGTTCCTTATTAAACCTACCTCTGGATCTTGCTTTTCGGCGAATCAGTAACAAGCCCATATGTTACTACATGGCAATTTTTAAAAAAATATGTTTTGTTGATTTTTTACAGGGAGGAAGGGAGAGGGATAGAGAGTCAGAAACATCGATGAGAGAGAAACATTGATCAGCTGCCTCCTGCACACCCATTACTGGGGATGTGCCCGCAACCAAGGTACATACCCTTGACTGGAATCGAACCTGGGACCCATGAGTCCACAGGCCAATGCTCTATCCACTGAGCCAAACCAGTTAGGGCTTGCAATTTTTGTTTTATTTTGATAATTATATTTTAATATAATTGGCTTCTATGCATTTTATTTTATGATTAAAACATTCTGTGAGAAAGCGTCTATAGGCTTTCCCAAGCTGCCACTGGGGTCCACGGCATAGACAAGGTCATGACCTCCTGTTGGAACTTGCTTCTCTTCTGAATGGACAAGTCAATTACTCTTACTGGCCCTCAGCTGGTCACAGGGGCCAGGCAGTGTCCCTGTACTAACCTAAAAGGCAGCTTTGAGACGCTGAGTTTGTTTTGGGGTCCACCTCAGCCTGTAGCAATAAATGGGTGAAGGATGGTGACCCCACGCAGGGGTCTTGGACCTTCCTCTGAGTCAGAATCATCCCTCCTGCCTCGCCATCATCCAGGGACAGGTAGGCTTGTTGTGGGTCCTCTCAGCAGCTTTCCTGAGCCCCGGTTTCCTTGGCTGTTAAGTGGGGATAATAAGGTCCAGCTTGTAGTCTGACACTCGCTCCAAAGAGTGTGCATGATGAACAGTAACTGCCATCCATCTGGGCTGGTGACACATCCTCCCCGGTTCTCTGGCCACCCACGAGCCAGCATCTGTGAAGCAGCAAGACTAGACGCTTTGCTATTATGCTGGCCATCAGGGCCCCTCGATTCCTGTGCTGCCAACACCTCAGCAAACACTGAGAAGCCAACTGCTGTTTAAAACAGGTGCTGCTGGGCACTTAGGTCATCACCGTCATCTCGCTGCAGCATGGGAGTCATTGCAAACAGGGAACCTCAGCTAGGAGACAGCCCACCCAGAAGGTCACACCCAACTGGCACAAACTTCCTCTCTGACCCCCTCATCTCCCGTGGACAGTGCTAGCTGACGCCTAACTACTCATTGGACAAGCCACCGGATGGTGGCAGACAGACAGTTTATAAGGGAGGGACTCTCATCACACCCGTTACATGGCTGGCAAAACAGGCGCAGGAAAGGGAAGTCTTTCGGGATCTGAGCCGAGGCAGCCCTGGCTCAGGGCTGGCCCTCTGATGCTGCTCTAAGCCAGGGGACTGCACTCCTGAGTGTGCATCAAAATCACCAGTTTAAACACCTGCTGTGGGACCCCCACCCAGAGCTTTCGAGTCCACGGGGCTGGGAAACACAGTACTGGGTGGGACCCAGCTGCTCAACGCATGGGGATCGGCCACATCAGCATGGGCCACACTGGGTAAGAAGTGCAAACTCTCAGCAAGGTTGCCCGGTGACTCGTGAGCACACGGCAGTGTACAGAGAGCTCTGGTCGGAGCCACCCGGGCACAAGGACCTCACTCCCGGAGCTTAGACACCAGTGGGAGGGAGACAGAAACAAACCATCAAATAAAAATGAATACGATGAGACCATCTCAGCAGCATTGTGTTCGCTGAAGGAAATAAAACAGGGGGATGAGAAGTGAGCCATTTGGGGAAGGGTGGCCAGGGAGGGGCTCTCTGAGCAGGTGGCCTTGGAGTTGAGACCTGAGGGAGGAGGAGGGGCCAGCCCTTTCCCCATTAGGGGAGGGGCGCTTGCAGCAGGGGCCTCTGGCTTGCAGGCCCAACTCTGTGCCCCAGCAAGGTCCTCCCTGGCAAGCTGGCAAGTGTGCCTGCTTCAGGAAGGCATAAAGGCACACTGAGGGTGGGAGGGTTTGGGGGCCCTGGGTCAGGCAGTGGAGCTCAGACCCAGGGGAGAGCTAGGCCTGCCCTCCAGGAGCTCAGAGACAGGTGGGAGAGAGCCATAAGCAGCAGAACTGTGAAGTGAAGTAGAAAAGGCCAAGATAAAGGGCTGTGGAAAGGAAGTGCTCCCTGAACTCGGTGCCTGGTCCTAAGCTGTGATCTTTGTCGCACACACACAGGCACTCACAGGCACACACATGTACACACGCTACCATACGGTGACTGAGAGAAGGGAGCTGCTCCTTCACTTCCCTGTGCCTTGGTTCTGTCTTCATGGACTGGGAACAATGAGAGCACGTTTGTAAAGCACATCGAATGGGGCTTGGCACCCAGCCAGTGCTGCTGAGTGGCAGCTGCTGTCATGATTTTACCTCTGAGTCTGTGATTCTCTGAGGTAGTGGAACTGGCATCCCATTTTTCAGACAGCGACACTGAGGCTCAGAGAGGTCCACCAGCACAGCCAATCAGAATCCCTCTGTCTGACATGGAGTTCAGGGGCATCACGGTCACTCCTAGCTGGCTGGGCAGATCATCTTGACGGAGAAGACATCTGAACTGGGGTACGTGAGATGGGGAGAATGTGGTCATGCAGGAAAGGGAGATAGAGTTTGTGGTGGGAGAAATGGAGTGAGCAAAGTCACAGAGGGAGTGAGTTTTGGATGCAGATGCCAAACAGGGAATAACACCATTTGGCCTTGACCATGAAGACTGCGCAGGATGAAATGTGGCTGGACCAGATGGAGGAGGGCAGAGGCTGGGAGCTTCAGGATTGGTTTTATACGTTGAGCCATAGAAGGTTCAACCTCAACCACCGTATTCTGAGCGTATTCTGGGCATCTGCAAACAAATGTGACCTCATTTCCAACAGCCACACTCATTCCCACTTTAGAAGGCCTGGCTTTGGCCTCGGTCCTCAGCTGGGCCTGAAGCCACATGCCCTGGAACTGGGTTACATCCGGTAGCTAGACCTCACTTTTCAGGGTGAAGCCTTCAGGAAGGGAAGCAGGGCTCAGCCTCAGGGCAAACCCGGGGCACTGGCAGTGCCAGCTGGGTGGCAACAGCTGTGGGGCTCAAGGTCCTCAGCCTGGCTGCCCTAGGCTCCACAGAAGCCCTGCCAAGGGCAGCGTTTTGCTCCCTGGTAGGCCATCGAGGAAAGCCAGAGAGTGCTCTCCTCCGCCCTCGGCCAGCTGCAGCGGGCCCTGCCAAGGAAGCCGCCCGGCCTGGAGGACAGCTGGCCCTCTGGGCCCAGAAGAACCACATGTACAGGCGAGAGAAAGCCAGGAGGTTGCCCTCGGGCTCCAGGTGCAAAAAAAGGCTACCCTGACCTTGTACAAGTCACTTCCCCATCCTGGGTCTTAGTTTCTCCTCTGTACTCTGCAGGGGATGGTACTTGACATATTTTCTGATCTTTTATTTACTTGTAAATGTTTCATTAATTTGTGCATTTACTTCCTGGGTTCACACTGGGCTGAGCTGTGTGAAGACAAGAAATATGTCTCCTGCCACCTGGCACATGGGAGGTGTTCGGCACATGGTTGTTGACTGACTGCCATTGGAAAGTCAGATGAGACAGTGTATGTAAAGTGCTTGCAAAATACCAAATGCAAGCGCCACATACAACAGTATTGGCTTTTACCTCACCTGCCACGGCCCCAGTCTTGACACGTGACAGAATGGTGCCAGGTGGCCGAATGCACAAGAAAACACAATAGAAACCATAACACTGAACATGAAGGCAAACGTGATAACAATTTGCTGATGAGTTGATTTTCTACCTTGAAAAATCCAAACAAATCTGCTTGGGGGAAGAAAGTTCAGTAAAAGAACTAGATAGAAGAATTAAGTAAAAATTACTTGTTTCCCCATCTAATCACTATACTTAATTTTGGAGTGTTATTCGAGAAATGATCTTGCTCATAATTGCGACAAAAAGCTGAAAACCCTCTTAGCAATTTGCTTAAGAAGCATTGCAAGTGCTCTAGGACGAAATCTATTAACATTTTACTGCATGGGGGGTAGGGGAAAGAATATCTGAATAAACAGAGACACATTGGATTTTTAGGAAGGAAATCCCAAAAGCAAAGGCATCAATTCTCTTTTCTATAATTAATAAACATAATGAAATTCCAGGGAAAAGAGCAGTGGGAATGTGAAGTTTATTTGGAACGGTAATAGCCTGAGATTAGCCAAGAAAATTTTGGACAGGAATAGCAATGAAATAATGATGAGAAGATTTTTACTTGATAACTATAAAGTGACGAAAAATTGCAACCGTGTGGGTGTTGCAGGGGCAACCCTGGTTCCATTCTCACTCCTCCCGCCTCCTAGCTGGAGGACCTGGGTTCACCTGCTCATCTCCTCTAAGTTCTTTTCGGTAAGATGGGGATAATCGTGTTCCCAGGGTTCATGAGGGGATTAAATGAGCTGAAGCATAAGTGGTACTTAGCTCCGTGCCTGGAGTAAACTCTCAATGGGCGGTATTATTTTAGGCACTAAAAACAATATTGATTAAGTATATTGTTAATTGGCTTACGAGTCAAGGGGGGAAAAAAGCCAGGTGCGTTTTTGCATTACTGGTTGCCGGGATCTTGGTGTGCTTTCCCAGTTTGCGCCCGTGCTGGGAAAGCTCCGAGCAGATGGGAGGTGGGACCATCTGCCCTCAGCTCACTTTCCCAGTGTTCTCTGGTGTCGCTGTGCTTGTTTTTCCTGAGGATGGCTCACAAGGCCAACCCCCCACCACCTTCTCAGGTCAGATGGGCTCAGGCAGCCAGGAACTGCCCAAACTTCATCCGGTGGGGGCAGGACCCCTTCCCGTGGCCTTTCTGTGTTCAGGATACACACACCCCCCCTCCGGCCCCCGCTACATCCCACATGGTAGGGCTGAGTTCAGTACAGAGTGGAAACCCCTTCCTCACCCCTCCCCACCCTCCCCAGCCTTCAGCACCTGCTGGCTCCCAGCTGGGAGAGAACAATATTTTCCCAAATATAATCTGTATGTGATCTGGGTTGAAGCTCTGGGGGGTGACCTTGTGACCATTTGCAAAGAATGAAGCAGAGAACTAGGTGAAATGCATTGTCAGTATCACACAGAACCCCGAGGGCTGTCACCGCAGCTGTCTCCTCTGGTGGGGAGAGGGGGCACCTGGGGAATGGGCTGTCCTGGGCGGAGAGAGGACTGTCCTAAAGGGGATATGGAAGGAGTAGGAAGAGCACTGGATGGGGAGCCACAAGGCCCGTGTTTGAGCCATTCAGCCTCTTCTAAGGGGAGGTTACTGCTCGGGTGGGCCTTTCCCAGCTGTCCCTCCTGAAGGGTAAGACCAGGGTCCTATTTGTTTGTGGTCCCAGGGTCTGCAGAGGGCCTGGTTCCCCATAAGTCTTAGAGGTGCCCCTTGTGTTGGGAATGTGGGGGGTCACAGGGGCCTGGGCAGAGTAAAGCCATGTGACAGCTGACCTTCCAGAGGGACAGAGAGCCATTGAATGGGCCTCCCAGGTCCCACCCCCTCTAGCTGACTCTCATCTGTGGGGCCTTGGACACTAAAGGCATAATCACAGACAGCAGCAGAGTGGCCAGTGTTAGAGTTATTCCAGCTGGGGTCGGAGCCCCTCTGTGATCTATCAAGGCTAAGGTGACCAGACGTCCCGCTTTTGGCAGGGCAGTCCCGATTTTTAACAATTTGTCCCGCGTGCTGCAGTGTTTCAAAAAAATCCCGATTTTTGGAAAGAATGCACGACAAGCTAGGGAACAGCGGGAGAACGGGAAGGGAAGATACGGTTTTCGGCGGCCAAGCAATCAATGGTGTCCCGCTTTACCAATGTTAAAATCTGGTCGCCTTAATCAAGGCTGCAGGAATTGGTTTGCTCCCTTCCAGGTAACATGCTCCAACCCCCACTTTTCCCATCTCTGTACATACACCACATCCCCTAGTTCCCCAGACGACAGACGCAGAAGCCACCCTGGCCCCTCTCCTTTCCCTCACCACCCACATCGATCCATGAGCAAACCTGTCAGCTCCATCTCGGTTAGGCTCTGAGTCACACTCTTCTCTCCATCTCAGCACTGAGACCGGAGCCCAAGCCGCCCCCGGGGGGAGGGGGGGGGCGGACAGGGGGAGGGAGAGGGCACAGAGCTCCTGCCTAATTCCACACTTGTCTGCCCAGGGAGATAAGCTACAGTTTCCATCATCAGCTTTATCAGTAATAATAATATTTGTCTTATCTTATTTCTCAATTGGTTCAGAACTCAGTGTGGGAAGAAGGGAGACATTTATCAATCCCCCTCTAAAACATCAACACGAACACCTCGAGGGCACTTTCTAGGTCAAAGGAGATTCCTATTTATAACTTCCTGGATCCCTCATTTCTATACAACATAGAGATCATTCTTATCGTTCCTACTTTACTAATTAAAAAAATAAGACTCAAAGTGTAATGTGACTGCCTGGTTGGCCAGCATGGCTCAGTGGTTGAGTGTCGGACCTATGAACAAGGAGGTCATGATTTGGCTCCCAGTCAGGGCACATGCCAGGGTTTTGGGCTCGATCCCCAGTTGGGGGCATGCAGGAGGCAGCTGCTCAATTATTCTCTCTCATCACTGATGTTTCTCTCTCTCTCTCTCCCTTCCTCTCTGAAATCAATAAAAAAAATTATTTTTTTAAGCATAAAGTGACTTGCCCAAGATCATACAGAGAAGCCTAGAATCCAGGTTTTGCAAACATTCCTTATCAGAGCTTTTGGCTTAAGCTGTGAATTCTTACTCAAATGCAGTTCTTTTACTGTGTAGCTCCAATATAGTTAGTGTACCAATTTTATACTAGTAAGTCCTTGTGAATCTAAAGATAAAGGAAGAAAGGTGTTTGGCGGGGTTCATGGGACCCTCCCCACAGAAAAAGCGAAGGGAGCAGGTGACCTGGGGCTGGTGTGGAATGGAGCCAGCCTGTGGCTGCAGCCAGTTCCAGGCTGAGACCCAGGGGCAGTTGCCCCACCTGGAACTGTCAGGAACAATGCAGCAGAAGGAAAAGCAGCCTTGTACCTGGACAGATGGGTCTTGAGCAGTAGAGTTTTCATAGCACTGTCATAAGAACGTATATCCAGGAATTCTCCAGTCTACTGCCAGCTTCCAGAGAACCAAGAACCACTGAAGTATGAGAAAGTTTGAAAGCTTGTATGGGGAAGATCTGTCTGTCCTCCATCCATCCACCCACCCACCCATCCATCCATCCATCCAATAATATATTGTGCCCACTATGTCCCAGGCATAACATAGGCTGACCCCTCAGAAGTAAACACAGGTAAAAACAGAATTTGACCTCAAGGTGCTTATGTTCTGTGACACAGGGAAGGCTAGGGATGCTGGATGAACATGGGAGGGACACCTAATCCCCATTCCTAGAGACTCAAGGCAGGCTTCCTAGAGGAGCAACCTTTAACTTGACACCTGAAGGAGGATCCAAAACTCGCCAGATGTGGTAGAGATGGCTGGTTATCCCTGCATAGTGTAGACTTGTCATTGTCTTCCAGCCTGCCCTCTTCTTGCTGGTGTGGGCTTGTGTTGAGAGCTCGCTGGTAGAACGTGAGTGGATGGTACATGTGCCATTCTCTGGCTAAGGCTTTTAAGAAGCAGGTGTGTCTTCTCCAAGATCTCCTTTCCCCATCTGGACGTGGATGCTGGGGGAAGACAGAGTCATAGAGAGAAAGGGGCTGGATCCCCAAGTCTGTGTGGAGGAGAGCCACCCGCAGGCGGGAACACCCACTTTGTACTGCCATAAGGACAACAAATAAACTTCTGTTACCTCAAACCATGGGTGTTTGGAGTTCATTTGGTACAGCACCTAGTGTTCTTTAAAAGGAAATGAGAGAAGGCACCCGTGGAGAGAAGGGGAGGGGAGCAGGAAGAGTGCTCCCGAGGAAACCTTGAGTTTGAAAGTCCTAGGGAGAGAGATGACAGTGATGCCCGGTGAGACCGGGAGATAGATTGAGGCCAAGCCAGTCATGTGAAGCAGTTGGGACCCTATCCTAAGTAAATAGGGTATAACCGGGCCAGACAGCTCCAAGCATTCTCCTCTCTCTGCCCTCAGGCTCAGAAAAGATGGGTAATTTGCTGAAGGTCATCTGATCAGTCAAGGGCAGAGTTGGACTCCAGCCCAGGCGTTGCTGACTCCATGTACCTAAACACTCAGCTCATTCTTTCAGTAGAGTGTTGTACCACAGAGAAACTGGGATATTCATCTGCCAAGAACTCTATGGGAGTCCTGTCTATGTGGACGCCTTCAATTTTCTGGGACTGGACTCCATCTGAGAGTGCTGTCTCCCGGTGTCAGCACACAGAACGGTCGCCCCCTCCCAACTAGAGTGGCTCCAAGCATTCCTCAACCTGCCTGGGCTCTGCATCCCCAGACAAATTAAATTGATGTCCAGCCTGGTCTGGCTGGTACCACCTTCTGGGGGAGCTCATAGGAGCCCATCACCTAGTGAGTGAGCTTGGTCACGTGGACCAGCTCCCATTCTGTGATCTGATTCACACGTGGGACACAGTAGGTGGCCGAGGTTGCTCAGAGTTACTTGCTCCTCTCTGGGCCCCTGGGCTGAGTGAGTGACGTGGCAGCCTTGCAAGTGACATCCAACTCTCTCATTGGTGCATCCTCAGGAGAGTTAGAAACAGACGTCACTGGGCTCCCTTGGGCTACTCTTCACTAGGCTACTCTTCACTTGCTAACCCACTTGGTAGTAACATTTGATGTGGACAGGAAAGGCTGGGGATTTGGCTAAGATGTCCCATTCCTCTGCTACGCCGCCCCCATACGTCTGTTCTTGTTTCTGAGACCAGAATTGTTCAGGATCACCTTTGTCCATGGCCTTCTTTGGTTTTGTTAAGGTGTCTCTAGTGCTCCTACAGAAAGTGAGGGTGATATAGGAGCAGAGCTTCTTGTAACTTGCCTACCTCTTTCCCCAACCCCATCCAGAGCAGTTCTTTTACTATGCCCAACTTTCCCCATTGGTAGCATTTGAAGACAGAGTTTCAGTATTAAAACCAAAGGAAAATATATTTTTAAAAAACATTTGTATAAAAGTTATAGAAAAGGGTCTGCTTGCCTCTTTGTGTCTGTCTGTCATTGTCCATCCATCCCTCCCTCCATCCATCCATCCTTCCATCCATCTCTCCATCCATCCCTCCATCCATCCATCCCTCCATCCATCTCTCCATCCATCTCTCCATCCATCCATCCCTCCATCCATCTCTCCATCCATCTCTCCATCCATCCCTCCACCCATCCATCCCTCCATCCATCCATCCATCCATCCATCCATCCATCCATCCATCCATCATCCATGTAGTCAATAAGTAGTGAAGGCTCAGATGTTCTGGTCTTCTCATCTTGCAGTCTGGGTAATCACTTCTAAAGCTCTTGGTTTTCTTAGAACCATGTAATAGTAAGAATGTGGATTCTGCATAGATTTAGGCTCAGGCTACTTTTCTGCCACCTTCCAGTGATAAGATTAACTTTAGTTTCCTCAACTGTAAAATGCAGTCAGTAATTCCTACCCCCAGATGGCAAGGCAGTCCCCGATAGAATGCCTAGAGCAGAGCAGGCCCTCAATTCCTGTGGCGTCTGAAAGTTCTCCCAGTACTCTGTGCTTGGGGCTGAGCAGGGAAGCCCTGGGCCTGCTCCCAACCACAAGTGCTCAAGGCTACCAGAGAAGGAAGTCTCTTTGCTCTCCTTGCAGAAAGCTCGGTTGTGACCTAATTTTGGTCTGGCCAGAACTGGTGTCTTCCTTTTCCCTTCATTGTCTTGGAGACCTTGAGTGACCTTGGCTAGGACTATTTCCGCAGGAATGACGCATAATCCCTCAACCAGGCACATTGTGTGGACACCCCCACCCACTCTCACACACTTTCTCACCTGAAACTTCTGAAGTCGTCCCCCCCCCCCCCCCCCCCCCCCCCCCCCCCCCCCCCCCCCCCCCCCCCCCCCCCCCCCCCCCGCCGCCAACCACTTGTCCCTGCAATTCACTACCTGGTTTCCTATGGGTCATCCCATCAATTGTCCCCTCCCAAGAGAGGCCATCCCTGTCCGTCTCTCTGCTGCTTGCTCTCCCCTTAGCCTAACTTATTTTAAATTACATTTTCGTAGTTTCCTTTATAGTTTGTCTCATCCCAATAGGACGTAAGCTTTGTTATTTAGTTCATTATTGCATCCTCAGTCCTGTCACATTACTGACACTTGCAAAGATTTGTTAAATGAGTGAATTAGTGAGAAATTGAGAAATCCTAAACCTTCACACCCTAAAATTCACCTATTGGTTGATATCACCCACTCCCATGCCATGGAGTGTCTAGGGCTCTCTGGGACAAGATGGGGATGGTATGGGATCAAGTCCTGGGCAGAGCATTAGAACATCCCCAAAGGGGCAGGATGGATGGTCAAACTCACCAGCTATTTGTGAGATGCTGGGTATGGATCCAACTGACCCCAAGAGAGGGAATGGAGTGACTGAACACAGGACACTTGGAAGTCACACAGATTTGGGTTCAAGTCCTTTACCATTTTTGAGGAGCAGTCCTCTAGGCTCCCTGAGCCTCATGTTCTTTCATTCAATGGGGCTAAGGATTCTTGCCTCACGGGGTTGTTCATAACAAAAGTTACTCTTTATTGATATAGAACATAGCCGTGTATTGACGGATCTCCTGCGGCCATTAGAGCCAGTGCCCAGGTTTTAAGTGTAATTGAAAGAATACTGTTTCAGACCCCCAGGTACATGTCCCAGCTCTCCCTACCTCCCACTTGTGCGATCTTGAATAATACAACCTCCCCAAACCTTTGCTTCCCACCTAAACATATCAAAAATAGAACCGGCCATAGAGTGATTGATTAAGCTAATGTACGGTCAAGTTTAGCACAGTGCTTGGCACATAAATAATAAATATTAGCCACTCTGAGTGATATTAGCTATTTGGGCTATACATTTCCAACAACCACAACCAGGATTTCAATCAGAGTCACTGTCTGCATGTGTTACCCATGGCACTAGTTTTCACCCAGAAAGCTGGGTAACAAGGCAGGTTCCAGAGCCCATCCCCAAAATGCTGACTTGGAAGATCTCGGTTGGAGCCTGGGGAACTGCATGTTGACACTTCGAAGATCACTCTGAGGCTATCTGACTTCCTGCTTACAGCCAGACACTCTTCAAGCTTGAGGTCAAGAGCGGTCAGAACATCTTCTCTCCGCATTCTGTAGACAAAGAACAACTCTGCCCCAATTCCCAACACATTTGGGTGGTTCTGGGAGCCCTGGGGGATCAAGTCCACAGCTGTCAGGGTGACACTTAACACAGCAGGTCTGAAGCCCTCAGGCACAGCTGTGATCTCTGTCTATGTCAGGAAATGGCAGGTTGGATCTGCTGTCACCCTCATAGAGAAGGCTCTGAAGTTGGGTCATAGAATTGCCAAACTAGGTTGTTGACCTGTCAGGTGCTGAAACTATATGAAGTGGTCAGCTCTGTTGGTGAAACAGGTTTCATTTTATGGGACAACTCAGGTTGACTAGCTATAGGAGCATTATGTTGATTGAGTTTGGGCTGAGTTTGGGCCAATAGTTTTCAACCAAGGGCAATTTTGTCCCCCCAGAGACATGTGACAGAAATGACTAGAAACATTTTTGGTTGTCATGACTTGGGTGGGGTCAGATAATGACATTTAGCGAATAGAGGCATCCGTAGGCTGATGGGGGAGGGAGATCCCAGAGTGCCAGCTGCAGAGGCCAGAAGATTCCAGGAGAGACCTCTTTCAAAATGACAAAAATTACAGAACATCCTAAAGTGCATTGGACAATCCTACCCCATCCCCACTCCCGTCTCCAACCACAAATGATTGTGTCCAAATGGCAATTGTGCCAAGGGGAGAAATCCTCCTCTAGTTCAGTGGGAAGGAGTGTCATGATTGATTAGCCATGTCTGGCACAGTGGGGCGGGGTAGAGACAGCTCATGTGGTCTGCTTTTGCAGACCAAAGGATCTGGAATGGAAAAAGACAGTATGCACAAAGAAAAGTCATAAAAATATATAATCATAATAAAGACAAAACCCTCTAAGTCCAGAGAGAGAGAGAACAGAAAATAATGCATCCATGAAAAAGCACATGATGCCATAAAAAAGGAACGCAGAGAACAAGAAGGGCTCTTGGAAAAAAATATGAGAGCAAAAATATAAAACTCAGCCAGAGATTCGGGTGATGAAGTTAAGGACATTTCTCAAGAATATACAGCAAAATAAACCACTGGAAAGAGGAGATACATCATAACAAAATAAGAGGACTGGTCCAGGAGCTCGAATACTCAGACCATAGGAGTTCTAGAAGAGGAAGAAAACAGTGGGGAGGAAATACCAATGAAATAGTTGAAGAAAACTACGCCGGAGTGAAGGACATGCATCTCAAGGTCAAAAGTGACTAGCACAGCACACGAAGCCGGATCTCCATCTGGGGAGGTCAGTGGGAAATTTCAGGACATGGGCAGCACAGAGGAGAGTCTACAAACTTCCAGAGAAGGAAATACGGAATCAGAATGGCTTTCAACTTCTCAACAGAAACTCTGGAAGTGAGAAGGCGAAGGAGCAATGCCTTTACAATTCTGAAAGAATTTTATGCCCATTGTATTCTATGTCAAGCCAAAATGTGAAGACACCCTGACACACGCGAGGTCTTGAGAAATTCACCTCCCACATACTCCTTCTCAGGAAACTACCAAAGGATGTGCTCCAATAAAATGAAGGCGTGAACTGAGAAGCAGGAAGCCTGGGATCCAGGAAGCACGAACTCCACCTCAGAAGAGAGGTGAAGGGGTCCTTAGGCAGATGGGGGAGGGGGACCCCAGAGTGCCAGCTGCAGAGGCCAGAAGGTTCCAGGAGAGACGTCTTTCAAAATGACAAAATTGATAGAACGTTGGATGGGAAAGCAAGTCCTGAGAAGGTTTTGACCGCTGGCAAAGAGTTTGAGTTTAGAAAAAAAATTAAGGATCAACGTACAGAAAATTAAGCAAATGAAAAGCTCATTTGTAACCCTGAGGAACCAGTCTCCCCACATTATGGCACGGCTATTCGAGGGGACTGCGAGGGAAGGAAGTGCACGGGGTCAGGGCAGGGAAGGACAGGGACTGAAAAGGGCATTTCCTGTAGCAGGAAAGCAGCGACGAAGCCCACCACCAAACTACATACAGAACGTCACGAGCATGTTCTGTAGCCATAGGACTGAGTACAGATCTTCCACCGAAGGAACTGGTGGAAGAGGGTGTGGGTGGGAGAGGGGAGCAGAGCTGGGAGCTGCAGCTTGTCTTAACGAACCTCCTAACCCGCTGACTCTAAACAGGAGCCTGGGCAATGGCTGAAATTTGGAGATCAGAAATAATGCAGTTGGAGCGCACGCAAAAACTGGTGAAGTCTGCAGCTGAGCTAGTAACGTGTGTGCACCCGTTTCCTGACTTGGACAACGTCCTTTAGTCACTGTACACATCATCACTAGGGTGCAGGGTGAGAACTCCTAACTAGTTTTGCAACTTTTTATGAGCGTAAAGAAATGATTTCAAATTAACAAGTTATGTACACGAAAGCAATGAACAACAGGAGACTATGCCGTCCCCAAAGCCACCCCTTCTAGAGGGAGGACACTCCTGGTCACCTCCCCCCAGGTCTGGGAGGTAGGGTCAGGGGCTGGGGCTTCCCAGGTACATCCAGGTACTTCTCAGGCAGCCCAGCTCTGAGAGGAAAAGGGGTGGGTGTTGGGGGTGCAAGACAGGCTGACGGAAGGGGCAGCTGTCCTGAGCCCAGTGAGAGGCCAGCGTTGCTGCTTGGAGAGGAGGCGGCATGCAGACTGCAGCGTCTCCTCCAGTAGTTTTGTGGGGAGTTGTGGAGGGGGAAACGTAAATTAAATCATAAATATGCCACTGACATTGTCCTTTCAAAAGGAAATAAATGCCTGCCAGTCGCAGCCGGGAAATGAGCCCTGATTGTGCAGCCAGGCCGCGTCTGGAAGGAGCAGCACCCTGTTCATTGGCATTCTCCCCGAAGGCTGTGGTTCTGCAGCTGCGGGCAGTGGGCGGGCGGGGGGCACTCGAGGGCCAAGAAGCTGAGCAGCTCCTGCCTGCTGAACTTTCTCGTCCAACCCTCAGGAGACAGATGCGCAACTAGGGGTCAGGAGGCAGGAAGAATTGGTGGGTTTGGAAGCAGACGAATCTGAGTTTAAATATGAGGGTAGCCTGGCCCCAGATCTGTGGGTGGCCTTGGGCAAGAGTCTGGCACTTCCTGATCCTCATTTTCTTCACCTGAATATGAACGTGCAGTGTGAGGCTTGGGAAGCAGTGTCTGTCAGGCCCTGGGCACAGTGCTCCAGTGCGCTGCTGTTTTACATATGAAGAACTGTACCTCAGAGATGTCAAGCAGCTTGCCCAAGATCACACAGCAGGTACAGGCCAAGCCAGAATGGGAACCATGCTGATGTGGGTTTAAAGTGTGGCTCCACCCAAACCCAAATCCTTCCTAGTCTTTGACACTACACCATGGTTCCATTGGTTGTTCACAGACCTTTGCTGAGCACCTACTACACGCCAGGCAGAGTTCTAGAAACTGAAGCTATATCTGTGAATGAAATCAGCCTGTGCCTGCAAGAGGCTGGCCTTCTGGTGGGGAAGGTGACAATTAACATTAACCACGAGAGATGTTAGATGTGACAAAGGTCAGCTGACAAGGCACATTGAGCACGTGCTTCCAAACGAAGGGACCATCAGCAAGTTTTTCTATGGGGAGGGATGCAAGATGGGCTGACGGAAGAGATCCCCAGGTGGTGAGGCAGGGAGGGTGGGAGCGGGGCCACAGTGGGGTTTGGATTCCAATACCCTGACTCCTGTAATGTCTGAGAGGGACAGGTGAGCCTTGGGCAATGGGTCTTTGGCTGAGTAAGCTTGAGGAGGTGCTAGAGATTGACTGTTCCTATGCCCCTAAAATTTGTGATGTTGAAAACCTAAGGTGAGGGCATTGGAAGATGGGGTGTATGCGAGGTGCTTAGGTCCTAAGGGTCCATAACTGCTTTATGCTCTTAATGCTCTGCGCTATTGTGATCAGAAAACAGGAAGAGCAAGACAAGTCTGGCCAAGGATTCAGACAGACAGATAGACAGACAGGTGTATCAGTTATCTACTGCTGTGAAACAAACCACCCCAAAACTCAGTAGCTTCAAACAACTAACATTGGTTGTTCACTATTTAGGCTTTGGTAATGGGGAAGGTTCAACTGGGATGGCGCCTCTCTGCTCCAGGTGGTGTTGGCTGGATTAGATTTAGGTAAAAGGGAAGGTCAGATGGCAGGTTGGCTGAAGGCTGGCTGGCCCCAGATGGCCTCCCCGCAGGGCTGGTGATTGGCTGAGGGCTGGCAGCCTCAGTTTGCCTCTACTGACCTCTCCAGTAGGTTAGCTCGGGCTGCTTCATGTGGCACTAAGTTCCAAGACAGCAAGGATAGAAGCTGCAAGTCCTCTTAAGAGGTCATCTTCGCTAAGTGCAAATTCCTAAATTGTTCAGGTGAGAAAATTGAGGCTCAGAGAGGAACAGACACCCACCCTATGTCACACAGCAAATGAAAATGGGAGGCTACACTCCTAGCCCAGTGCCCGTC
Organism: Murina feae; assembly: GCA_004026665.1. Lineage (NCBI taxonomy): Eukaryota > Metazoa > Chordata > Mammalia > Chiroptera > Vespertilionidae > Murina > Murina feae. The sequence goes on along the minus strand of PVJC01003878.1, from coordinate 14,143 downwards.
CCTGGGCCAGAAATCAGTGAGTGAAAGGAGGGACCTCATAGGGCAGCAATCCATGGGCAGCCCAGGAACTGCTCCCAAGGCCCCTGCCATCCCCTTGTGGGTCTAGAAAGAAGGAGTTCGTTTCTTGCCCTCCATAGCTCTCTTAGTTCAGGCAACTGTAACAAATACCATAGACTGGGTGGCTTACAAACAACAGGAATTCATATCTCAGAGTCGGGCGGCCAGCCGTCCAAATCAGGGTGCCAGTATGGTTGGGTTACCACGAGAGCCCCCTTCTGGAGTGCGGGCTGCCGACTCCTTGCTGCGTCCTCACGTGGTGAGCAGGCCAGGCAGCTCTGGGGGTCTCTTCTACAAAAGCACTAATCCCATTCACAGGGCTCCAGGGAGGCCTCTCGGGGGAGGTGACCTCTAACGTGAGTCCTAGATGACGAGAAGGAGCCAGGCGCTTGGAGGTCAGGAGAAAGGGTGCTCTAGCCACAGGAAACAGCACATACAAAGGCCCTGAGGCGGGACCGGGGTGGGTGGGTGAGGCTCAGGAACCCAGGGGCTCTGCAAGGAGGCCTGGGGTCTGCAAGGTGGTGGGAGGAGCCTGTGAAGAAGTCTGTGCTGCTGGTGTGAACAGATGGGGCTGCTGTGTTATTACAGTCTCCGTGACTGGTATTAGCCCAGGTTCAAAGCCCAACCCAGAGAAAAGGTTCTGTTCATGCTGGACAAGTGGCTAATGAGTGAGGGTTCAGGCGTAAGCTGTGAAATGTTCCCATGGAAACCCATCACCTCCCTGTTGATGACTAGAGAGGCTCCCCAAGGCCTCATATCCTTTGGTCCTGGCATGCCCTGGGCTGATGACGTTTCCTGAGCCCCGTGAAGGAGCGTCGCTTCCTCTTCCTCCGCACCTCTCCCTGCACCCCAGCTGTTAGGGAAGCCGCCCAAGCTCTTCCTGTGGGGCACACACGCACGTGCACACACAGAGACAATACACAGGGGCTCAGGCAGCCCCAGGCCAGGCCTCATGGTCCAGCGCACGTCAGAGCCCAAGCCAGGATGCAGCTGGGCCCCGTCTGGCCCTACAGTACAGAGCATGCACGTGGATGTGGCATGAGGAGTGGCCAGGCCATGGCCCTGGACCAAGGAGCTGGACTGAGACGTATTCTCAGGAGTCTCAACTCAGCAAGCTGTGCTTGTGTGGCCCCAGGGCTGAGACCGGAGGCCGGACTCAGCAGCGGAGGACAGAGGCCCAGAGGGGGACTGGCCTGCTCCGAGGGCTGCAGGTTTGAGAGCCAGGCCGCGTCTTCTTTTAGGCAGATATGTGTATGCGCATGTGCACACACACAGACCCACAACAACCACACGTGTGACCTTAGATGCAGACATAATGTGCTCTGATATGACGGACAGAAGCACAGGCACTGCAACATGGACTCACAGACAGACTTGAGAAGGACACACAGACATACCACCCAGCAGGACACTCCCCTACGAGGATGACACACAAACATTCCGTTCTGCACAAGACGGACACCCATGCACACCCACACAGATACTCCTTAGCACGAAGGCGCACACAGCAGCAAACACATCCGCTGTGGACCCTGCCTCACTGTCCACATAACTGTGCCAGCAACTAGACACGTCTGCTCCCCACCAAGCCATTACCGGGCAGCGGCAGGAGCCGATTAATTAAGCCTTCACAGGAGACTGGCATTTTCCTGGCAGTCCTGCTTCCCCTCGCTGCCAGAGGGCCACCAGCCCAAGTGGCCTTTGTGATGGGCCCCAGGGGCACACTCAGCCCAGCCCCTACTTCCTCCTCCCTCTCTGGAATGACCCCACCTTGCTGTCAAAAAGGATCCTTTTTGGGCCAATGGAAGGGAGGAAACTGTCCTGGGAGTTTGAGGCCTGAATCAACAGAGATTCCCAGCTGTGGGCATGAGCGGCGATGCCCCCTGCCCCTCTCTGCCTAGGCCAAGGGCTAAACTTATCCCTCCATCTGGAGGGGGACTCCGTTTCTCCTACTTAATATCTGGGCTTGGTCCTCAGCTCACATGGACCTGTCTGCCACGCTGGCCTTCCTGCTCTTCTTCCAACACACCACGCTCATGCCTGCTCAGGGCCTTTGCACCTGCTCTGTTCTCTGAAACAACCCCCATACAGGTCTTTCTCTGGCTCCCTCCTTGTCACCATTCAGAACTCAGCCCACCTGTCACCTCCTCAGAGAGGCCTGCCCTCATCTACTTAGTTAGAATGCCCCTTCCAAGTAGCCCCCCCTCCCCCCAGTTATTTTCTAACTCAGTGGTTCTCAGGCGTAGATGCTTGTTAGAATTGTCTGGGGAGCTTTCAAACAAATCATTCAGTGCCAGGCCCTGTGTAACCAATAAAGTAAGACTCTCCGGGTGTGGGTCCCCCAGGGATTGCCCACCTTGTTCTCATGAGCAGTCTGGACTGAGAATTCTTGGCCCGGAGGCTTTAAGTTAGTAAGAGGAGAGGCTGAATTGTGTAGCCTCCTCATCGCTGATGTTTGTTGAGCACCTACTATGTGCCAGGCCTCTGGTGGTTCTGGGCATGATGACCTCGGCACACACTTGTATAGCTTCTATTATGCACCAAGTACTATTCAAAGGGCTCTGAGTGGGACAGTTCATTTCTTCCCCCTCGTGACATGGGAGCCATCACCACTCCCAACTTTACACACGAGGAAGCCGAAGTCCAGAGAAAGAAAGTAACTTATCCAAAGAATGCAGCTGGAAAGTGATATAACTGTGAATTTAACCCAAGCAGTGTGGTTCCGGTGAACTAAGCTGTCATAATGTTCTTTAGTCCTCAAAGCACTCGTGAGACATTTTAAAGATGAGGAAACTATGACTCAGAGAGTCAGGAGGCTTGACCAAGGTCACACCGCCAGGATGCAAACCCACGACAGTCTGACTCTAAAGTACAGAGTGCAGGTACCTTTGTGATCCCTCACTTCCTGAGCCCTTATTCCCCTACTGCCCAGAAACCAGCCTTAGGGGCAACAGGAATTCATATCTCAGAGTCTGAAGGTCAGCTGTCCAAATCAGGGTGCCAGTGTGGTTGGGTTACCATGAGACCCCTCTTTGGGAGTGCGGGCTATAGATTGAACGTTCTAGGATCCTGGAGCCAGCATGGGTCAGTCACTTGCAGCCCATGAATTAATTGAATAATAGCAGTAGAACTGCCACAAACATGGCAGCCGTTGTCCTAAGTGCTTGACATACTTTGGCTCACGTGATCCTCAAAGAAACCCTCATTTTACAGAGGAGAGACAGGGGCACAGAGAGTGAAGTCACTTGCCCAAGCTCACACAGCCAGTTAGAACAGAGCTGATACTTGAGCTCAGACAGGCTGATGCCAGAGTCTGCACGCTCAAGCCATACACCAGAGTCCCTGCAGCTGCCCTGCTTCCCTAAGCCGCTTGAAGCTCACTTTTCCCCTCATTACCATAGGCCGATAGTGCCTACCTCCTTTAAGGACCATGTGTGAAAAGGCTCTAACGCAGGGACTGCGCACAGTAGGCATTTTAAAAATACGTTTTTATTGATTTTGGAGTGGAAGGGAGAGGGAGAGAGAGAGAGAAATCTCAATGATGAGAATCATTGATTGGCTGCCTCCTGTACGCCCCCTACTGGTGATGGAACCTGCAACCTGGGCATATGCCCTGATTGGGAATCGAACCGTGACCTCCTGATTCATAGGTTGATGCTCAACCATGGAGCCAATACTGGGCGGGCATTAGTAGGCATTTGATGGGGATGATCATTGGACAGAGGAGACAGAGCCACAACCTTGCCCTGTAGCAACTAGCCTTACACACAGCAGGGACTGAATCAACATGGGACATGGATGCAGGTGGTGGCAATTGGAGGCGTCCAGCCTACAGTTCCCCCCAGGCGGGGATGGGGCCCTCACAGCCAACCGGGACCTGAGCTCGGCATGGGCACCTTCAAATGCCGGAGACCTGCTGCGTGAGTCACTGCTGACCCTCCATTAATGTGTAATTGGAATTGCAGGCCAGTGACTAACTGTGTTCTCTGGGGTGAGATTTCCAGCAGAGCAGAAAACAGCCAGGCAACAGGCGAGACGGAGGTGGGAAAGGAGAAGGGGCTGAGGGATCGGGGCAGAGGAGGCCTCCACAGAGGAGAGCTGCACCCTTGAGTGAACTTGCCACCTGGGTTTTCGGGTTCAGACATCACTTTAGAGTCCGCCCTGCTGCTCCCCCCACGTGCATCCTGGGAATGCTCACGTACAAGCCTCCAAGCCTCATCCGCCCTGAGGATGTGAAAAGACGCCCACGGAAGGGGCAGTGTTGGGATTAAAGACGTTTATAATGAGGCTCTGCACTCCTCTGTGTGCCTGATATCACTGATGCGGGAGAACCATCAAAGCCGTCCTGTCAGGAGGGTGTTCAGGCAGCCTTTTAGTTTCAAGGCTCTCGCTGTCTCTCCAGCTCAGACCCTCTCACACCTTTCTGGGTGAGTTACTCATCACCCCAGCCCTTCAAAGCGATCTGCAAATGCGCAAACAAGCAGGCTGCCGAGCGCCCCATTTTCTCCACTGATGCCTTCTACAAATGACATCGAGGTGAGGAAAAATGGTTGCTGTGTCTCGTATTATATCCCCCGAGTTCCTGCCTCTGCACTAGCTGCTCCCTTCGCTGGGGGTGCTTCTGGTCTAGCTAGCCTTGCAAATTGCTCCCGGCGGTCAATACTCAGCTCAAGTATGACTTCCTTTGTGAAACCTTCCACAAAGGTGCTGCTGCCCAGCTCAGAGTTATCTCCCCAAGAAGCTCCTCTTGTAAGTCTATTTCCCAAGATCAACTCTGGCTCCGTCACCAAGCCGCTCTGCAGCAGAGCAGTGTGGTTCCTAAAGCAGCAGCACGGTTCTGGCCTCCCCTGGGACCCAGCCCCAGCCAGCCCCACCAAACCAGAAACTCAGCCCTCTCTCAACTCCAGGTTGAGAACCACTGGCAGATGAGATGAGTTTACAAATGCTTAATCCAGAACAAACACTACCAAACACTGCCAAGCACTTCACCTGCATCAATTCTCCACAGCAACATGAGGAAGACTCATGTACCCATTACATGAGGCTCAGAGAGTCACTCCTTTCCCTGGGAAACAGCTACTAAGTAGTGGATACAACTGTGCACCAACCACAGTCACTTTGACTACAAAAGCCTATGTGTTACCCTCAGAGAATACGGTCCACATGATTTAGGGTTTAAAAGAGGGAGAGTCCACATCCAGGTTACAGTTTTTCTAAATTTTATGTTTTCAAAGTATAGCTTTACAGATTAAATGGTACTATTTTTTTTTAAAGCAACACTTGCTTCCTTCTATCCAACTCCCATATTAGTTCTCAGAAGCAACTACTGCACTTTCAACTTTTGGGGTTGCATTTTTGGGGTGTTTACTTCCCTACTTTAAAATACTTGCACTTTGCATTACCCCTTGATTCATCACCCGAGCTCTTGAATTATGCTGGATAAGAACTTCCGGTTTTTCACAAGTGAAAAGAACCTAGAGGCAAATTCAGGGCAGGCATAGAAGACCCATGACCGTCAAAGTCCCAGCTCTTTCTAGCTTGTTCCTTTATTACACTTAAAAAAGTCTCCTAGCCCTAACTGGTTTGGCTCAGTGGATAGAGCGTCAGCCTTCGGGCTCATGGGTCCCAGGTTCGATTCCAGTCAAAGGCATGTACCTTGGTTGTAGGCACATCCCCAGTGGGGAGTGTGCAAGGGGCAGCTGATCAATATTTCTCTCTCATCAATGTTTCTAATTCTCTATCCCTCTCCCTTCGTCCCTATAAAAAAATCAATAAAATATATATTTTTTAAAAAGTCTCCTAACTCATGGATCAAGATGGCTGCTTGAGCTCCCACCATCATGTATGCATTCCAGCCATCAGAAAGAAAGGTTCTCCATTCCATATAGAGACACTTCCTGAAAATCGCATACACTAGTTTTGTTTATACTCAAATGTTTACAGCTTAGTCACACGGCTCCACAGAGCTGGGAGGGAGGCTGGGAAATGCAGTCTGAATCTGGCTACACGCTCAGCAGAAAAGCTGGAGTTCTGAGATCAGGTAAGAAAGGAAGAACCAAGGTTAGGGACAGCTAGCAGCCTCGGCCACACCCACTTCACTTAAATTTGTTGGAGCTGGCGTGTCAGCCCTCATATCCTCACCCCCTTGTTGGGAGTGCATGGCTGCCTCTTCCTATATCTCCAGCACCTTCTCGCCCCTCTTTGTGCTCTCGGCACGCTGCACTCTTCCTTGCCCTGGGCCATCCCACACACTGTGCCCTTGCTGGCTGGCAGGTGTCTTGCTGAGAATTCACCCCATCTCTGATATGATAACACCTGCTGATCCTTGATCTCTCAGATGAAATGTCAGCTCCTCAGAGACCCCTCCCTGATCCCAACTGGATGAGGGCCTAGTGATGTCCCCTGGTCTTCCTTACAGCATCCTTTGCGATTGTAATTAGATGTTGGCCTGTGTGATTATGCTCACTCATTGTCTCGCTTCTAGACTGTAAGCTCCTGGAGGCAGGGCTATCTCTGTTATGCTCATCAACCCAGCACAATAAACATTTGTGGAATAAAAAGTACCTATTTCTGAAAGCCTTCCCTTCTTGACTTCCCTATCCTTCTAGAACCACTTAATATGCCCCCTCCTCCAGGCAGTCTCCCCGTGCTCCCTGAGACACCTAGTCCTCTCTCCTTGGTGCCCACAGCCCTCTTAGTCATGGCACTGACTTTGAGGGGCATGTTTCAGCTCCTCTGTGAGCCTGTGAGTCCCAGGAGGAGAGGACCCTTATCTGACGCTTCTGTGTCCCTTACACATGTGTGCACAGGAACACACCCTCTGGTCCAGCAGCAGAATCACTGGCCAGGAATAGAACTCCTGGTGTGGGCCCTGGCTCACTCTGCAACATCCAGCAATGGCCTCCTTTTCCCACCTGGCGTCTCAGTGATCTGACATTCTCCGATTGCCTTGGCTCAGCCCAGGGGCTGCGGAACCTGACCCAGCAGGCCTCTCTCCACAGGCCATAAGCCCAGGCCCCTTGGGTTTTATTTTCCAGCTGGAGATCAAAGGCACAGAAATGCTGGCCACCACACTTACAGGCACCACACAACAAAACAAACCTATGAGAGTGGAAGAACTTTTATTAACTTAACAGCTTGTACCAGAGCTTGTTGCAGGAGGAAATATAACGTTGTTTGGGGGGAAAAAATATTTTGACAAGTGCTGGGAGGAAGGTAAGAACGGTGGGCCGCCCGCCAAAGCCTGAGTGAGGGAGGTGCTGCCCCGTGAAGGAGGTTGCAGCTCCCGGGGCATCCACAGCAGTGGGAGTGCAGAGTGATGCAGAATAATAGAACCATGTTTACCAATATCTCAGTCACCACTAAGGAATGTGCACCCTTCATGCTTAGCATATTGCAGCAATCAGCTGCCTGATTACAAAAGAGGGGGAGGGGGAGGGAGGGAAGGAGGGGAAGAGAGAGAGAGAGAGAGAGAGAGAGAGAGAGAGAGAGAGAGAGAGAGAGAGAAAGGAAAGGAAAGAAACGGTACAGAAAAGGAAACCCCACCCCTGGCTAAGACAAAGGAAACCCCACCCCCGGCTAACTGTAGCAGTCGAGACAATCTATGAGATGTATGAGGTATGTATAAGGCCTGCGGCTACTAGAAAAAGAAGACCAGACATAGCAATGCTTAAATAAGGCGGCAGTGACTTTCTTTCTTAGTAAGTAGCTGAAATGTTACGGTGGTTCTGCTATGAATTTTTCAGGCCCTCAGCATGTGGCCCAGGAAGGCGCAATGGCCTCTGTACATTTCAGCCGGCAGGAAGGAGAATGAGGCAGGAGAGAGGCTGTCCCTCCCCTTAACGGGACCCCCTGGAAGGTGCACACATCTGTCTGCTCACACGCCTAGTACAGAGCCTGCTCAACGACCACACCTGGTTGAGGGAGGCTGGACAAGAGAGTGGTATTCGGAGCAGCCACTGGGCCAGCAAAATATTCTGTTACTGCCTGAGGAGAGACACCCCTGGGGGAGCAAAAGTCTCTGCCGCAGCTGGAGATTGGGGCGCTCACAGCACTGCTGGGAAGCTGGGCTCAGAAACTGGTCAGGAACCCTGGTGGCCAGGGGGGCAGGATCCATAGCTATGGTCACGCTAATGGCAGCAAGCACAACCCAAAGCCAAAAAAAAAAAAAAAATACTCGCAACACAGGTGATGTCATGCCATGCTCACCGCAACCCTTTGAGATAAGTACTGTGATGAGTCCCCGTTTTCAGGTGAAAGGGGTGAAATCTACCAGTCGCTGCTATAGCACTTTGTCCGAATGAGGCATTGCTGTGGGTACGATCGTCCTCACTTAACACTCTCCAAACAACACGTAAAGAAACCAGTGTACCACAGGCCAATTGATATAAACAGAACCAAGTTCCTGTGGCACCTCATCCACCTTATAATGGAAGGATGTTAGGAGAGGACTGCCTGTACTTCACAATCATTAACTCCTTTAATTTGTCTTTGCCTCTGAACAGCCATCAGGACAGGTAACATGGCACCCCCATGTTATAGAGGCAGCCAGAGGTAGGGGAAGGTGCCCAAGCCTGCAGGCTAGTATCAGCAGAGCTGGTGTATGAACCCAGGGGGTCTGGCTCCAGATCTGTGCTCCTGACCACACTATGGAGCAAAGACAAAGAAGCAGCAGGGAAGGGTACGAGGCTGTGCATCCTGAGCGGAGGCCCGTCCCCAGGTTTTCCGAACCAATTTCCGGTAGAAGATACTGACTCGAAAGTGCTTTATGTAAATGTTTGTTGTTGCTGTTCCGGAAACCAGGCAGATTTCACGTCAGGGTCATTGAGGTGCAGCTCAGGGGCAGCACCTCCAGCAGAGGTGAGCACTAACCCTTCCGCAGCCCCCAGGTCCTGCTGGGAATTAGCAATGGTATAGGAGACGGCTTTGAACTTCACCGGGTGTTGGAACAAAGGCCTTAAAGACCATCTCCTTTAGATCTCAGAGGCAGGATGGCTGACAGCTGTCATTTGAGTCACTTGATTTCCAAGGCCAGCAAGCAAGGGCCAGCCTCACCCCCACATGCACACAGATGCCTGGATCTTCAGTCCTGGCTGCTGTCTGGGACTGAGTCACAAATTTGCATTTTTCCTGACCCAGTCCTGACCCATGTTCCAACAGGGATGCTCTGAGCAGGCGGAGGCCACCAAGCAGGAAGCTGAGAAAAGAGAAGTGTTTGCAGAATCCGGGAAAGGGTGTCTGTCCCCAGAGTTCACGCAGAGCCTCCTAGGATCTACCTGGGTGCTGGGCCTGGGGCCTCCTAGGGACCTAGCCGACCTCAGAAATAGGTGGAAAGGCTGTGGGATCCCTGCCCCGGAGACAGCTCTAACCTGCTGCAGGAACCCCGCCCCAGGCCGTGGCTGATTGAAGAGCTGGACTGTTGGGAGCTGTGGGTCCTCAGAGGCCTGCTGCACCCACCACCACCACCACCACCACCACCCATTAAGGGGATCCAAGGTGTCACTTGACTGAGTCACACCACACCCTGATCCCACTTTTGTCTCCCCAAGGCTGAGGGGTCCTAGTCATCTGCAAGCAGTAGGGGATTCAGTCCCTTAAAACACACAGGCCAAGGGAGCTTAGTTATAATGATATATGCTACCAATTGTTATCATTATTGTTATCCAGCCATCATTTTTTTAGGATTTCCAGTACCGTAAGCTATATTAGGCATTGACATTCCCTACCTTTGCCCCTCCCCCAGTCCCTCCTGCCGAGAGGGAACTGGATGGAGTGGTGGTCCTGCCTTCATAAAAGTCAGGACCGCACGAGAGCCCCTTTTCCGTGCCAGAGCACCTCACCCTCGCCAACAGGGAATGGCTCACCCTCTAGGAGAAAAACAGCAATCCCTGAGGAGACCTGGAAGGAAAGGCTCTGGTGGGAGGGTTGGTGGGTTGACCAGCAAGACCATCTCCTGATGTCCCTTTACTTTGGTCTCCAGCAGACACACTGGATGGTTCTCTCTGGATCCTGACCTCCCAGGGTAAGTCCTGACTGAATTCAGCAGCTGCTGCCCCTCAGACCCAGGCCCACGCCTGGCTGCGGAGTGCAGCTGGGAAGCCATTGCTATGCCATGTCTTCCTGGACCTTGGGAGCTAAGGGATGGATTGCTAATCCAGGGAGCCAGCCCACTGTGAGGTCAGGAGCCATTTTTCTTTAATAAAAACATGAACGAAGAGACATGAAGTCTCGGAGTAATGACTGGTGGCCTCTGGGTCTGTAGGGACTGAGGAACGGGGGCCAGTTCGGACACCACAGCAAGTCAACCTGGCAAGATTCTCTTCTGAGCCCTCTCTGCACTCTAGACCAACAGACTCTTACTTGAGTATCTTGGACCAAAATAACAGGGGAGGAGAGAAGCTGCAAGGATGCCGAGTAAGTAGGAAAAAAAAAATGGAGAGAGAGAGAGGCACAGAAGACAGGCCACATAGAAAGAGAGGTCATAAGAGGGAGTAAGTTGCTTTCTTGGTCCCTCGAAGCTCCAGATTCCATGAGGCCTGACACCATTCCATGCGCATGACGCCTGCACCCTCCCCGACCTTATTTGAGCTGGTCTGAGTCCTTTCTGTTCCTTGCAGCTAAGCAATCCCTGACTAACAGAAAAACAGGAACCAAGAATGGACTTGAAATAGTAAGTTATTAGAGCCATTTGTGGATCAAAGCGAATGTAGGCCGGGAAGATGCTGTGGTGAGCTGCTTAATGGCCCTCCATGTCTCCCATCCTCAGATGCTGGGTCTCTGCAAAGTGTCTACCCTGAAAGTGGAGGTGGAGCCTGCTGCCCCATCCCCATGGTGGACGTAAAAGGGGCCACATACTAAACCTGACAAGCTCAGGGGAGGCCAGCATAGCTGGTCCCACAAACTCAGAGATAGAAAGTAACCACATGGAATGGTCTAGGCATAAAATTCCTAACCAGAAGCGGGTCATGGGGGATAGTCACACCCCAGGCTTGTAGCTTCCTTGACAAAGGTCAATCTTTTCCTGGAGTGAGCCTGCCCGTTGTTTTCTTTTGCATCTAAAGTAACATACCTTTGGACTGACAGAGAATCTTCCTTTCCAGACCCCTCAGTGCACACCACCTCACAGACCATGAGACATCGCTACCTTCATTCCCAACTACCACCTCTGTGTGATGTGAATGTTAATTATTAGCGATCCTAGCCACCCATGTAAAAGAGGTATGTGTCTCTCCATTGACTTTTTATCCAATGCAGGAGATCACCGGCTTTGTTTTCTCCCACCCCCTTCCTCTACCACCAATGAATTTCATGGAACCCTCTGTATGCCTCTTCCTTTGATTCTAGGGCATAAGTAAGCTGCAAAACTGCCCGTTCCCTGGAGCATTTTCTCAATCCATTGAGATGTTGCTTCCCAGCAGTTGTCAGTTTAACCCAGATCAATCAAAAATTCTCTACAGGTTTGGATGTTCTTACAGCGACACCTTGAATCTGAGCATCTGAGCTGCCTGTGGCTCCCTCCCCAAGTAGAATCTGGTGGAAGCAAGGTTGTGTGAGTTTTGGAGGCTAGGTCTCTAGAGGCTTTTCAGCGTCTGCCTTTGCCCCCTGGAAACTCTGTTGAGACCACCATCTGTGAAGAAGTCTTGGAGGGGAGGACCACGTGGAGAGAGAAGGACTCAGTGTCACAGCCATCCCTTCTGGACCCAGCTGACATTCCGCTGAATGCAGATGAGACAGGCAGAACAGCTGCCCAGTCAGTGGCAGGGTCAGGGAAAGAATAAATTGTGATTCTAAGCCACCAGGTTTGGCGTGTTTGTTACGCAGCAAAGTCTAACTAAAACGGCTCTCTCGGTGCACTAGCAGCCCACCAAGGACAAGATTGTGGCCCTACTGAGAAGAGAAGCACTGGGAACTGTGGCTGCTGACAGTAAGGGCATGCAGGTCCTCCTTCTAGTCTCAGGTAAAAGGGAGCGAGACAAACACAGGTTCTGAGTTTTCCCGCTGGAACCAGGAATTTTTTTAAATGGGACAATCGTGCAGCTTTGTGCCCGACTATATCTAGCCCACCAAGATGACTGAGGCCAAGTCCAAAATATAATCATCCACCTTGCCAAGTCGCAGCAGCTGAATTTTCTGCCATTCTGGGTTTCCATGATGAAAATGAATGCATTTAATAAGGAAGGCTGGCAGGGAAGGGGGAAATTGGGCCTACTGGGCAGAGAAAATGCTTTGAGCAAAAGCTCAGAGAGGTGCTTTCAATGAGACTTGCACTCAGAAGCAACTAAACAAGCAGCACCAGATTACCCAGACACTTAAACCAGTGGTTGCTAAACTTCAATGCGCATCAGAATCACTCAGAGGGCCTGTTAAAACCAAGATTGCTCAGTTTTTGGTTTTGCAGGCCTGGGTGGTGGGGGAAGGGTAAGAATTTGCTTTTCTAAGAGGTTCTTATATGATCCTGAGGCTGTTACTCACGCAGGTGCCAGACTTTGAGAACCATTGGCCTGAATATAGCCCTTGAACCAACGGGGAGGGGATGACCGGAGTGGTAGTTGCTGAGGCATGCCGGGAAAAGCGGTGGGAGATAAAGCTACAGCGTTTACCCCAGATGTGAAAGTGAAAGTCTGGAGGCCAGTCCTTGCTGGAATCTAGTGGGGACCCAATAAATGGACATTGATGAATGAACGTCAGGAGTAGATGCAGAAAGAGCAACAGGACTAGACCTCTTCTGTTTACTGGCTGGATCACTTTACCTCTCTGAATCTGTTTCTTTTTCTGTGGATAAAAATTATATCAGCCTCGTTCAGTTGTGAGCTTTAAGTGAGATATCAGATGTGAAAGGGTCTGGGTGGGCGGGGGGGGGGGCGGGCTTTGACCCTTAAAAGTGGGATGGAATCAGGAATGCACAACTGTTCCAATAGCCCCAGTGACTGAGGGCTGGCTGTGAGCTGGGCGCTCTGCTAAACCTTTATGTCCTTTTTCCCATGTCCTCCCCACCATAGCATACTCCTTCTTCGGATGGGAAAAATAAGGATCGGATGAGGCTTTTAAAGTCTGGTCATCAGAGAGTAAAGATTCAAACCAGGTCTGTCGGGCTCCAGCTGTGTACCCCTAACCACTGCTCCAGATTGCTTTCACAGATGATCAAGCCAGTGCAGAGCCTCCCACACTCCGAGCTCTCCCTGGGTTAGTAACTCAGCCCAAGAACAATTGCCTTTGCTGTCCCTGTCTCTCGGCTGAAGGTGCCTGCAGGAGCCAGGCGGGCCAGCCTCCCACCCCGACTGCTTCCCCCAGCAAGAGTGGAGTCCTGCCAGGTTGGCACAGTGACTTCCAATTAGACACCATCTCCTGCTCGGGCAGGAGGCAGAAGGCAGGTGGCAGAAAGCAGGCGGAGCCCAGTGGGGAGCAGCAGTTAGAGGGTAATTAGCTGTAGATGTGGAATAGCTCCCTTAATAAGGAGGCCGTTCTGGGCAAGGGACACTTAAGAGGAACATCACTGCAGGTACCTCCCCCGTCCCAGCATCATGAGCTGGGTGCCCCGATGAAGGAAGAAACAACTAACGTCCTTTGTGGCCCAGGCCCTCAGCTGACCTAGGGCTCCTTCACCCTCATGACACCCAGCCTGCAGGTGAGATGCTGAGAATCGGGGGGAGAGGGTACCCTCTCCCCATGGGCCCAGTGCTCTTCATCTGCCTATATGCAGTGCCCTTCATCTGCTGATATGCAGTGCCCTTCATCTGCCTATACACAGTGCCCTTCATCTGCTGATATGCAGTGCTCTTCATCTGCTGATATGCAGTGCCCTTCATCTGCTGATATGCAGTGCCCTTCATCTGCCTATACACAGTGCCCTTCATCTGCTGATACGCAGTGCCCTTCATCTGCCTATACACAGTGCCCTTCATCTGCTGATATGCAGTGCTCTTCATCTGCTGATATGCAGTGCCCTTCATCTGCTGATATGCAGTGCCCTTCATCTGCCTATACACAGTGCCCTTCATCTGCTGATATGCAGTGCCCTTCATCTGCCTATACACAGTGCCCTTCATCTGCTGATATGCAGTGCCCTTCATCTGCTGATATGCAGTGC